>CM038216.1:105599753-105761484 GCA_021442155.1 Cymbidium sinense
TTCAATTTAATTAGTATGACTAATTGATTCTCTCTCTCTCTCTCTCTCTCTCTCTCTCTCTCTCTCTCTCTCTCTCTCTCTCTCTCTATTCTTCTTGGCCAAAATCTATTTAGAGATCTCTCATGATTTGATTGAAATCTTCCATTTAAATTTTGAATACTCTCCTTAGTTGGATTTCTCACGCCTTTCCTTTGGTCGATCCAATCTTCTTCTTTATTTCATTGGTTTCAAAGTTCAATTAGATGCTCAATCAAGCTTTCCCTCTCTTTGTCTCATTTCTAAAATTATTAGGGATAGAATTCTTGATAGATTGATTGAAATTATGAAATCTAAATCAAATCTTTTCTTGAAGAAAATTTCCTTCCAACTCTATCATGCTTGGGCAACCCTTGTGGACTAACTTTTCTTTTAAAGTGGCTTTGATTTTAGGAAAAAGATTCTTAGCTAATACTCTATTCTTGGTCGACCCTTTACATCTCACTCTTAGAGATTTTGTGATTCAAGTGCTACAACTCCATCATTCTTCCTCTTCCTTTGGACAAAAGATTGCATTGAAGATTGCATGGGAAACTTGATGGATTGGTGGAAAAAACCCTTGGATAAAATCATTAAGTGGTTCATTTAAATTATTTTATGCTTAACTCTTTATCCAACCTTACTTTTCCCCTTGGCCGATTTATATGACTATGGTTTGCATGAAATAAGTTTAGTTATGATTGAAGTTTTTCTTTTGGCCTAAATGTATAAATTGTTTGAATAAGAATTTGTGCTTCAAAGTTTTCTTTCTCTCCTCTTATTTTGATAAATCTTTAAGTGGAAGATATCTTATGATTTATTTCAAATAGCACAAGTGATTAACAAGTTTTCATTTACAAAATCATTTTATCAACTGCATACATTATAGTTATTTTGAAATAGAATTTAAGTGAACTTATTTGATTTGATTTTTAATATTAACTTACTTTTTAAAACTCCATACATCATAGGTTTTAAGTTATCATTCATATAGTTAAATCAATATTGTGTGAAGCTTTCATACACCATTTCAAGTTTCTTTGATATTAAGCTTTCAACTCATTTAAATCAAGTCAAGCATCTTTTCTTGTTTACATTAAATATTTCATGCAAGCTTTTAAAGTTACATTCAGTTTTAAATACAAAAGAAGTGAGCTCTCTTCTTTTTAAATTACTTGCCTTAATGATATTATAGTTGGGCTGTGAGTGCAAAATATTTTTGAATTTAGGGTTAGATATTTATATCTCTTTTCTTCTTTCTTCTTATTCTTTGTTTGGGTTGTACTTGCCCGTGTAAGAAAGTACGTGGTTTGGTTATACTTGCTTATGTAGAAAAATATGATATTGGGTTGTACATGCCCATGAAGGAGAATGCGTGAGATTTTCTATAATCTCATTTTGATTTAGTAAATTCTAGCTTGGGTTGCTAGGCATAAACATAAGTCAATTTTTGGAGTTTGGCTGAACCACATAAAAATCTCTGTGTTCTCTTTCAACTTTTTCTGCACCTTTTGTTTTCTTTATTGTTGTTCATTATTGTTGTGATTTATTAACGTATAATCATTTAAGATTAACTTTTCTACAAAGAATTAAATTTAAGTTTTAATTTAAAAATAATTTTAAAACCTAATTCCCCTCCCCACTCCCTCTTGAGTTTCATAGCTTAATAACAATTGGTATTAGAGCCTCGGCTCATATTGTGGGTTAACATTCTTGAGTTAGATCACTATGGCACAAGTATTTCCTAAGGGTATACTACCTAAAGGATAGTCTACAAATAGGTCACCTTACTTGATCATATTCCATTTGATTATTGAAAAAATTTCATTAGAACTTTTATTCATGGACAAGATTATAGAATGTGGCATATGTTGACTCATCAATACCACACATCCACTACTGAAACAAATGGTTTAAAAGTTGATAAACCTTTTGAAGTGTGGTCTTCTTATGAAAGAGAATTAGACGAACTAAATTTTAAAGCTTGTAATATCTTAAATTGTATTTTACTTCTTGATGAATATATGAGAATCTCCATGCTTAATACAATAAAGGAATTTGGGATAAATTAATCCTTACTTATGAAGATACTAAAAAAAGTTAAAGATGCTCATATAAATAGATTAATATATGGATATGAGATGTTTCACATGTTATCAAATGAAAGCATTTTGATATGTATATTTATTTCATGAAAATCATTAATACATTGCATTCTTTTAGATGAAAGAATAAAAATCAAGATTTGGTTTATAAAATTTTAAGATGCATTCTAAAAGAATGGGATGCTAAAGTTGCAATTAGTGAAGCAAAAGATTTGACAACATATGCACTTGATCACTTCTTGATTCCTTGATAGCTTATGAACATGTTATAACACAAAGGGATCAAAATGTCTTTTGAAAAGAAAGAGAAAGGAAAATTAATTACTTTTCTGATGGAAGAAACTTGTGAGGAGAATTCCTCATGTTCAGATGTTGAAAGTGATGAGATTGTGCCTTCAAAAAAATTAAGAAAAATTATCAAAAAGAAAAAGCATAGGTATGAAAATCTAAATTACATAAATTGTCTACTAAAAAGTTCATTGCAGGAGATGAAATAGTATGTTTATAAAAAGTTGAGACATGTAAGAGGTGATTACCTAGATTTAGCTGGAAAGAAAAACAAGCTGAGAGGAAGAAATCATTGAAAAAAAAAGCGTTAGAAGAAAAAAGAAAGATCACTCTAGGCAAACTTTGTCTTAGAAGAATCAAGTCATGACACTACAGAGGAAGAAGAAAATTTATATCTTATGACAGATGTAGATACTTCAAGTGAGGTATGTGAAGAAATTTCATATGATGAATTAGATGATGCTTTCAATGAATTAGCATATGAACATAAAAATTAAAATTCAATGCTTTAGAAAAGAAAAGAAAATTTTAGAAATGCATGTTTCATATTTAGAAAAAGAATGTAGTGAGTGAAGGGTAAAAAAAAGCTAGTTTAGTAGATCAATCTATACTTATAGAAAATCTTAAAGAGAAAATTTATTACTTCATGCAAAATTGAATACATGTAGTAGCTTATATTCACATGTTGCATTTATTAAAAATATATTTTCTAGTGCATCAAAATTGTTTAAATATAGACCTTATTCAAACACAAATGTTGCATGTGATTTCTACAATAAAAAAATGTCATGTATCTTATGATTGTCATGCAATAAAATCTTAAACATTTCTTAGATCAAATTTCATTTGAATACCTAAAAATAAAAATGCAAAAGCTACACACACTACATAGCTTTCATTGCATATCTCCTCTTTAGGATGTGCACCCAAACATGTTTGGGTTCCAAAGTTGATCCTTGATTTTCTTTTGTAGGAATTCCTTCAAAGTAAAAAACAAAGAAAGCATGTGGTACATAGATAGCATATGTTCAAGATATATGACGTGATAAAGTAAAATTTTCTATTTTAGAACCTTATGAAGAAAGGTATGTAGTTTATGGTGATAATGCTAAGGGGATAATAATTGGTATTGGTTTCATTTCTAAGAATTAATTACTTTAGATAAAGTTTATTTTGCTAAAGGTTTAAAGCATAATCTTATTTCTATTAGTCAATTATGCGAAAAAGGACTTAATGTTGAATTTCATGCCTCCTTATGTGTTATTAGAGATAATGAAAAGTTTTACTTATTGGTCATAGATATAAAACTATTTATCTTATTTATTTTAAAAATGCATGTGATGCCAATTTAAATTTACTACATTTTAAAAACACACTTGATGATGTTTGGTTATGGCACAAGACATTATGTCACATTAATATGCATTCCTTAAATAAAATTGCAAAACTTGATCTAATAGATGGTTTACCCAAAATGAATTTTCATTATGATTATGTTTGTGATGCATGCATTCATGGAATATATTCTAAACATTGTTGTAAGAATAAAAATATTATTTCTACAACTAGACCTTTTGAACTATTGCAAATGGATTTGTTTGGTCCTACTAGTACTACAAGCTTGAAAAATTCTATAGGTTGTTATTGTTGATGATTTTTCATGATTCACTTGGGTCATATTTTTAATTCACAAAAATGATGCTTTTGAATATTTTAGAAAATATGTTAAAAATATTCAAAGAGATAGAAGCTCTTCTAGTTAGTAGAATTCAATCAGATCATGGTAGTGAAATTGAAAATAATTATTTTGAAAATTTTTGTGATAAGTTTGGCATTAAACATAATTTTTCCACTCCTATAACTCATGAGCAAAATGATGATGTAGAAAGGAAAAATTGGATTGTAATTAAGTTGAGTAGAGCTATGCTAAATGATTATAAGTTGCTTAACTATTTTTGGGCTGAAGTTGTTAACACTGCATGCTAAGTGATGAACCGTGTTTATTTGAGACCTATTTTAAATCGGACCCCCTATGAGTTGCTCTTTTGTAAGAATCCTAAGATTATTTACATTCATATCTTTGGATGTAAATGCTTCATTTTGACCAATGGAAAAGATGTTTTAGAAAAATTTGATAATAAGTATGATGATGGTATCATTTTAGGTTTTCTATGAATGGCGATCTTATTGGGTGTATAATAAAAAATATTGATTTTAGAAGAATCATTACATGTTATATTTGATGAAAACATTATAGATTTCATTAGTGATGATGTGATTGAAGATGAGGTAAATGAATTTAAGAAAATAAATTTGGGAGAAAATGGTGATGATTCTTTTCCCAAAGAAAGGAAATTTATTAAGAATCATCTTAAGAACTTGATTATAAGAGATCCTTCCCAAGGAGTTAGAACTAAAGGTTAATCTAAAGAAGTGATGAATCATTATGTATTCTTATCTAAAATTGAATGAAAATCAGATAAAACTTTGGAAGATGACTATTGGATTGTAGTTATGAAAGAAGAATTAAATCAGTTCATAAAAAATGATGTGTGGGAATTAGTCCCTAAACCTTAAGACTAGAATATTATAGGAAATAAATGGGTGTTTAGGAATAATCTAGATGACTCAGGACACATTGTTAAAAATAAGGCTAGATTGGTTGCACAAATTTACACTCACGTTGAAGGAATAGATTTTGAGGATTATTTTGCACCTATAGCTAGATTAGAAGCTATTAGATTGCTTTTTGACTATATCTATTATAATGACTTTAAAATTTATCAAATGGATGTAAAAGTGCATTTTAGATGGCTTTATAGATCAATATGTCTTTATAAAATAACCCCATAGTTTTGAAAGTTTGGAGTTTCGATCATATTTTAAATTGAAGAAAGCCTTGTGTGGATTGATTGAACTATTGCATTTGCATTCAAATAAAAGAGGCAGTTACAAAAGCTTGAAAAAAGAAACAAAACAATGAGGATGTACATATCTTTCTATCATCCTCCAAGATATCAAAAAATAGTGGAGTAATAGTATGGCTAAGACTATCACTATGTATCCACTCAAAAATACATGTATGAGCAAATCTGGAGCAAAATTCTGCCAACTTGTTATCTTCTCTGGTTGTGTGCTGAAAAAGGACTTGTTTGAACAGGTGTAGGAAGACAATGTCTACACTAATGGATGATTGGGAGGCCCGTCTGGAGCATTTAAGAGTTTGCTAGAGAAGGTCTATACTAGTTTTTTTCCCCTTCAATCATAATGCCATTTACCTCATCATCCATTACTCTATGCGTCCTTGATGAAGTGCATGGCTTCTATCTCCACTTGGAGTGCTATCCCAATGCAATTGCTTGCCCATAACTTTGATTAAGTTGCCCCTATCATCCCTAATAACAACACCAAGGTTGGCCACATGGTTGGAGGCAAGGGACCCATCAACATTACATTTGAGCCGTGAAGGAGGGGACACCAATTGGTTCTAGGAGACAACCTAAGGGGTTGAGTGGTGTTCTAGTGCTCTTTGATGGTATACATGTATGTGTTAGTGATAGCTTCTAAAATAGTTGATTACATGATGTGTGGAGTGGGGAAAGTTTTGCCATACTTCTTGGCATTTCTAGCTCTCCAGAATTGGTATACAACATTGCAATATCTCCTTAATGCAATTTGGTGACCTTTGACATTAGCAAACTCCTCATGATGCCCTACACACTAGTCAGCCTTGGCAAGGTGATCCCCCATTCGACTAGCTTTTGTAATACCTTCCCAAGGTGGCCATAATCAACAATGTAGTTGTTGTCCTCAACTTCATTGTAGTCCCAAATCCAAGCAATAGAGTCCCCATTCCCCTTCTATACATCCAATGGTTGGTTGGGATATCATTGTTCAGCAGTCTCCACCAGAAAAATTGCTCTCTTAGATGCAGTTTCAACTTTCTCACACATTTGGAGCTATCTTCACCATTAGAAGCTGCATGTTATATGCAATGGCTATCATAGTTTTTCCAAGACTGTAGGTGAGTGTACCATGAAGGTCCATATCAAACCCTTTAAAGCAAGCTTGTTTTCATTCCAAAGATCCATTTGGTTGTAAAAAATCTGCTACCTAGAGCTTGAATGTTTATGAAAGTTGGCCACCTATTGAGAGCCTCCTTCTAATTCATGCATGATCAATAGTGTGGACACAATCCCCATCATCAATCTCTCATCTAATAATCAGTTCAAGTTGTTGGCTAAGCCATTTTGGATGACTTTCCAAGTGTTGAATCTCCTGGTGTTTTGTTCTCCCAAAATTGAGCCCCATACTTCATGAAGGAATTTGCTAAGCAAAGTGTTTGGGTTGTTGAGGACTTCCCAACTCTAGCTCAATGCACCTTTCCATTTGTTATACATGTGGAACCTAAGCTCTCCTTCTTGTTAGCAAATTTTCTCTCCAGCTCACATAATGTAGCCACTTCACATTGGGTCCCTTGTCATATAGAAATCCTTTAGCCAATCTCCACATCATGAGTGATGGCTTTAGGCAAGTGAGCAAGTAAGTAGGCATGACCAATGCTGAAGATCTTATTAGAGTTGCATGGCTAGCCAAGGAGAGGTGACGATTTCCCAAGCTCTTATCTGGCATTGGCTTTTGTATGATGCTGCAATAATAAGCTTTAGTGGTCTTCCCTCATAGCAAGATGGACCCCTGCAATCAAATGCCTCAACCCTCTAGAAACTAATGGTTCTAGAAATCTTGCTCTTTCTCCATTGGAGAGCTTTCCTATTAAACATAATAGAGGATTTGTTCATGTTAACTCTTTTCCCAGTCCATGCATTATAGCCATCAAGAACTTGTTTGTACACTTTGACAACCCTCATGTTAGCTTCTGCAAATAGGAGAATGTCATCAGCATAAAAAAGTTGATTTATCTGGGTACCTCCCTTAGCACTAGGAACTCACATTTGGTTGCATCTTTAATGGATGGTAGTGGAGAGGAGCTCAGAGAAAAGCATGAAGAGATATAGTGATAATGGGCCCTTGCCTCAATACACTTAGTTTTATGTCTATTGATGAAGATGGAAAAGGAGGGACCTTGGATGTAGCCTTGAACCCATTGGATGAAGATATTTGGGAATTGGAAAGCATGGATGACCATATTGAATGCCCTTCACTCTATTCAGAAAAATTTTGGCCACCACCTTGTAGATTATTTGGCAAATGCTTATTGGTCTAAACTTAGCAAGAGTGTTGGCATGGTCCACTTTAGGGAGAAACACCATCAAAGTCCTCTTCATATTAGCCATCATTTTCTAGAGTCAAGAACTTAAAGATAGCTTCACAAACGTCACCCTTGATTAGCTTCCAAAAGCTTTTTAAGAAAGAAGCAGTGATGCCATCTAGTCCTGGGGCTCGGTTGGAGCTCATGGATTTAATGACATCCTAGATGTCTTCTTTTGTGGCTTGCCTAATGAGCAACTTTTCCATGTCTTGGTGGATCTTAGGCAAGTTCTCAAAGGATGGCAGATTCTCCAAGGAAATAGTGATGACCTGCCACTTAGCTTCAAAATAGTTGATGAAGGAATCCTTAATCTCCTTTGGGTGTTTAGAAATTTCAATCCCATTTAGCTGAACTGAGTGGATCTTATTAGTTCTCCTCCTGGTTGAAGCAACTATGTGAAAAAGGTTTGTGTTATGATCCCTCTCCTCAAGCCATCTGATTTTAGCTCATTGTTTCGACCAACAACTGATCCTTCCAAGTGTGCATGTAAGATCTTAGACAACAGTCCTCATTCTATGTTCTTGCTCTAGATTGAGCCCATTTGGTGTACTTTCAGCTTGTTGTAGCTCCTGAATTTCAGCCTCAAGGGTAGCCTTCCTATCTCCAAGCTCCTTTAATTTGTTCTTGCTCTAAAAATGCAAGGCCTTCAAGGTTCTATCACACTTCCTTTAGAGGATTTCAGCTTTAGATCCCCAATCAGCTTTCCTCAAATTTTTCCAAACAATTTTCCACGTATTGGGATAGGTGAGCCAAACATCCTCAAATTTTCTCCATCAAAATTTATGTTTGTGTTCTTCATTTTTGAGCTTTAGCAAGATGGGACAATGAATAGAAGCCACTCTTAAGGGCTGGTGAACAATGACATTGGGTAAGGCTTCAAGACCATTTGAATTTGCCAAAACTCTATCATGTCTACCATAGATTCTATTGGCCCCACTCTTATTATTACACCAAGTGAATTTAGGTCCAATATGACCAAAGTCAGGGATGTCCGAAGTCCTCATGATCTCCTCCAGGTCTTTCACCCCCTGAGAGTAGATGAATCTCTTACCTCCCTTATTATCATTAGGGGAGAGGATATAATTGAAATCTCCTCCAATAATGGAAGGTTGGGAGTCAATGAGATATCTCCTCAAGAGCTACTATAGTTGTCTTCTAATGGGGTCATCTTTATTTGCATAGATGGTAGCCACATTCCAAACTTGTCCATTCATGAGTTGGGCTTGTCCTATGATGACTGGGGAGTCTTTTCAACAAGGTTGAAATTTAGGATTTCCTTTCTCCAAAGGATCAAGATCCCTCCAGATTTGCCATTAGGAGGTTGGTGGATGAAGTCCCAAGAACAGCTGACCAACTTGTCAACCTCTCTTCGAGTGATGTTCTCCACCTTGGTTTCAAGAAATCCAACAAAGAGAGCATTGTTCTCATCCATAATGTGCTTTAGGTAGTCTCTAGTGGCTGTTTTCTAAACTCACCTTCAATTCTATAATATAATGATAGACATGATTCACTGAAGAGGAAGCATCCTTGTCACTTCAATTTCAAAAACTTCCTTTTTATTTTTCTTTATTAGGTTTTTGATAGGCCCCAGCTGCTTCAGTTCTTTTTCCAAGAAGGTTTTAGAAATTCTAAGCTTCCCTGACCTGCTCTTGCTAAAAATAAGTTGTTCGGTGATAGTGTGACTTCCTGAGCTATTTTTGTTGCTTGAAAAAGTCACCATATTATCCCTATCTGCATCAGAGGCATCCTCCTTATAAGTATTCCTGCTATCCTTAGAGGTCGTGTCGGTCGATCTGCTATGATGTGTCTGTGGTATATGTTTTTTTGTTTCCCAAAATCTGCTTATTGTCCATCTTTTGCTGCATTCTTTTCAGGTGTATTTCTAGTAGGTTTTTGGTTCTTCGGACCTCCCTTACTGTCCTCCTAAGTTGTGGGATTGGATTTAGTATTGGCATGAATCTTTTTTCTTGTGAGTAGGACCCAAGGTCAATAATTAGTGCCTTTTTCCATTGCTGAAAGTTCAGTTGTTGCTACTGGAATAATGGAGTTGTCAGCCTGTAACTCTCCGTTTACAGTGTAGTTTCCTTCTTGGTCTTCCAAGACTTGGTGATTGCTGCCTTCAGGAGGTGGTGTGCTTTTGGTGCTTTATATGGGAGCTCTAGTAGGTTCAGTTGTAGCCTTCCTTTGTTGTGGGTTGCTAATTTTTTATTTGGTTGGGCAAAGTTCAGCTTTATGGCCAACCAAGCTGCAATTGAAGCATAGTTGGGTGATCCATTCATACTAAACATGCTAGAAGAACTTTCCATGTATTCCCTTTATCCAAATTTTGGTTGGCAGCTTTTTGGATAGGTCCATTTTGATACATACCCAAGCATAAGAACTCTATCCCCAGTCATTGGTTTGATGATCTACCTGAAGAGGCTCACCTAAGCATGTGGTAATCCTATCAATGTTGGTGTTATCCCAAAAGAAGAGAGGTAATTCAGGCAACCTAACCCATATAGGTGATGACAACCCACCAAGAGATTTGGGGGAAAAGCCTGGCTTCCATTTGTCCATGCCAATGATGCTCTCAGATAAGAACCATGGCCCATTCATGAGTATAGCATCTCTTGCTGTTGTGCTATCAAAAATACATAAGAATCAGTATGGTGCCACCATTACAAGTTTGAAATTCCCACATTGGCTCCATTTCCTCTTCAAGTCAGCATGTAGGAAGTAATTTGGGGGCCTTTTCCCAAAGAGTCGTCCCATGTTATTTAAAATGTCTTGTTGATCTAGCATTATAGCCCCATCTTTAGATGTGAAGTTGGTAGCATTAATTCTATCCAATTTGATCACTTTTTTTTCCAAGCATTAGGAGGTGCTGAGCTGGTTGGCAGCAGCTTCCATAGGTTCCCATGACTTGAGTTTGGTTTGGTTGGTCCCCAAAAAGCTTCAAAATCCCATCCATTTCTCTGGCCATGAACACTACTGTAATAAGCCATGTTCCTACTTCCATCATGCTAAAAATTGCTCCTTGTTTTGAATAATGGGTCTGTTGAAGCATTAACATATGCACCTTGTGTGCATTCAATAGAGAATCTGCAATCAGTCATGTTTGTATCTTTTGTAGCCCCCCCTCCAAAATAGTGGGAAGTCTGACACCTTGGACATTTCCAACATCTGTATCAACACATGGGCTACTCACCCTATCATTCTTATCCACAAGGGAGGTCAAATTGCATACCTTCGTGGAAACTAACTTGGGTTCAACTCCAGCCACGCTGCCATGGAGTTGCTGCCCTAGTTTAGTTTTAGTTGCTTCCAACAGGGATGCAAGAGTGGTTCCTGTTGCATTAGCAGATCTTCTAGTGATTCCTAGTTTGGATTTACCAATGCCATCATTTGAAGACTGCGGGTATTGAAAAGTGGTGCCACCACCTGCGCCATTCTCATCGCCCTTAGTAGCAGGTCGGCTCGAGTTGATGCCTTCCATGTCGCTGACTAGTTGTGGTGTCCTCTTGGACATCTCCACATCCATGGAACTAAGTCTTTGTGCACTTCAATCACTGTTCCATTACCATTGTCTTCCTCCACTTCTTCAGTGCAATGCGGCTTAGTTTGGCAGACCCCTTGCTGCCTCCTTTGACTTCCATGTCCATGGAGTTAACTTCTTGCTGTTGCCACTGGTTCCAGTGGCCAAAGCATGGCTACCATGCTTGCTGTTGTGGGAACCTGAGCTCCCACTCAAGCCCTTGCTGCCTCCACCCCAGAGATCCCTCCTTCCTACCATTGATGCCTCCTCTACTTATGGATCTATCCAGGGGAGGAGGTGACCACCGGCTACCTCCTACCATCGCTTGTGATCTTTCATTCATATGCAAATCATCGAGATAGGTGGAGGTTTGGCATAGGTTGCCTTGTTGGGATGATTCTTATTGACCATAATTTTAGGAAGGGTAGAGTAGATACCATCCTATTTCTTAAGAACTTAGGTGATGATCTGATTATTGTGTAAATTTATGCCGATGATATTTTATTTGGTAGTACAAATAAATTTTTGTGTGTTGAATTCTCATCTTTAATTCCTAAAGAATTTGAAATGAGCATGATGGGTGAACTCAATTTTTTCTTAGGACTTTAAGTTAAGCAACAAGAAAATGGCACATTTATTTGTCAAACAAACTTTACAAATGAATTAAAAGAACGATTTGACATGAAGAAATTTAAATCTAGTAAAACTCCCATGAGCCCCTCTACTAAGCTAGATTCAGATGAATCCATAAAACCTATTTGATCAAAAGCTTTATAGAAGTATGATTGGTTCACTTTTATATTTTGCTACTAGTAGACCTGACGTTATGTTTGTTTTGTGTTTATGTGCTCATTTTCAGGTTGCTCCAAAGGAATCACATTATGTTATGAAGTTACGGCACCCAAGAGCAGGGGTGAATTGGGTTATTAAAAATAATTTTAAATTAAAAGTTAATTTGAATGCTTTGTAGAAAAGATAATTATAAATGAGTTTCTTTTAAAGATCCACAACACTTAATAAATAATAATAAAGAGAAGTAAAAGTGCAAGAAAAGTAAAAGGATAACAAAGAGATTTTTAGGTGGTTTGGCTAAACCCCAAAAATGGGCCTATGTTCATGCCTAGCAACTCAAGCAAAGAATTTAGTAATTCAAAGTTGAGATTATAACAAATCTCCCATACTCTTCTTCACTCACAAGTACAACCCAACACTGTACATTCCTACATAGGAAAATACAACCCCAACAAAGAACAAGGACGAAGAAGTGAAGAGATATAAAGATCTAACTCTCAATTTAAAAAAAAATTTGCACTCACAACTCAACTATACTTCTATTAAGGCAATTGAAACAAAAGAAAGAGTGCTCACTTATTTAATATTTAAAATTGATGTCAATGTAACAACTTGAAAGAACAATTTGATGTGAGTATGCCATTATGAGATTTGATTTAATTTAAGGATATGAAAGATCGAAATCAAAATGATTTAAGTTGTTAATTTGAAATACAACACAATAAATAATTGAATGATAAACCACAACAAATTTTGTATGAAAAATTGTATTAAGTAATGAACAATTAAATTGTTCCAAACTTGATATGTAAAATTAAATCACATAAGTTAACTTGAATTCTCTTTCATAATAGCTATGATATATGCAGTGATAAAATGATTTGGAAATAAGAAAACTTGCTAATCTCTTGTATACTATTTGAAGTAACAATACAAATTGAATTTCACTTAAGGATATGTGAAAATATAATGAGATAAAGAGAACTATAAGAACAAATTTTATTTCAAATAAAACCAATATTTCGGCCAACTGAAGAACAAGTTGAAGTAGGATGTTAAGAAAAAATAAAGCTTGAGTAACCTACAAAAAACTTTCGGCCAATGTAGGAATCAAGGTCATATAAAGAGATTAAGCACAATACAAATCAATTGAACTTTACGTAGCTTTCCACAAAGGGAGTATTCACCAATCCTCCAAGTCTTTCTTATGCAAACTTGAAAGCAATCTCTTTGTAACAAGGAAGAGGAAGGATGTTGATAAAATTAGCACTTGAATCATAAAGCTCTTCAAGAAAATGATGTAGAAAAATTTAGCCAAGAGAGGAGAATTGATTCATGGAACCTTTTTCTAATAAAACATGACTCCAATATATAGAAAAGGGATGATGAAGTTTGACCAAGTAAGAATCTATAGAAAGGAAAATTAATTTGGAAACAACTTGAATTTTAAATTCAATAGCACATGATGGAAATCCAATGGATTGACCAAGATAAAGTAATGAATAATTAGGCTCTTTAGAATTATTAGACATTAAGCCAAATTGGAAGGATATCAAGGTGGCTCACAGCTAAAGCATGTGAGGGAGTCCAAGAAAGGAAATTATTCAAATTTAAAAGGAGACATTTCAACATATGATGAGGTCCAATGAAGATTTTGGCCAAGGATGATCTATAGTAAGAGAGAGAGAGAGAGAGAGAGAGAGAGAGAGAGAGAGAATTATGTAATTACTCATAACATTCAAATAAGATCTAGTTCAAGCAATGGGATTTTTCAAGGATATCAATGAGAAAATAGTTTGAAGAATTCAATCTTTGAAGAATTCAACTTAGGATTAAATTTTTTTGAAATTTGATCATGTTTGATTGGCCAAATCAATAAGAGAAATTAATGAGAACATCAAACAAAATTTAATTAAGGATTTCAGTCAATCAAGATCCAAATTTATTTTATTTGCTTAGAAAATAATTTTCCCAAAACAAGGTGCTTGGCCAAGCCTTATTCCAAGTAAGGATTCAATTTTAATTTAATGCATGATATCATGAATATGATTAATCAATTTAAGCAAGATTTAAGAGATAATAACATGGATTAATTTACATAAAATAAATGCAAAAAATTCAATATAATTTTCATCAAAATATTAATTTTCATTAATAGGATGATTTCAAATCAATGTATTTAATTAATTCAAATCTAAGATACTTAATTAGGATGTTTTTATGTAATAAAAATATTTAAAATAATATAATTTTAATTTAATAGGGGCTGGCCATGTACTTCGCTAAGATAGATTTAATAAAAATGAAAAGGGAATTAAATTATGGTGGATTTGAATTCAAATTTAGATTAACTTGAAATAATTTAATTAAACTTTAGTTAGCTTAAATAAATCATGCTAGGGACGTTCAAAATATTCAATAAATGATTAGAGTTAATTTTGCATGTATATGTCATGAATTTTGCAATTTAAATTCAAAACAATTCAAATTCAAAAATTCAAATTAATGAATTTTTAAAATATAAAAATTGTAAAAATTATATATGAAACATTTTGAATAATTCTCACATGATTTATTAGCTAACATTAAATGAAAAATTCGGCCAAAATAATTTGACGATGAAAAGGATGATAGGAGAGAGAAGATAGAATAATAGGAGAAATAAAAAAAAATAATAGGATAATTCTAGAATAATTTATTTTTCATGCCAGAAATATATGAATAAAAATTATGGTTAAGCATGAAAATGATTTAATGAATTTTATAGTGAATCTATCTCATTTAAGCACATATTTAATGGAACTTAACTCATGCAGTTAGTTCATAATATCCAAAATAGATAATTCAAGGAATAATTACAAATGTGAAATGTAGAAAATAAGAATAATTTTAAAATAAATTATTTTAAAATGAATGAATCATTTATTTTATTTTATTGAGCTCTTCATTTGCCTTAATATTATGATTCCTTGAAAATTCCAACCTAGTTCAAGTCCAACAACTTTAGCTTTTCAAATTGATTGAACAATTTGGAGTTGAGGAATCATTTACTTAAATTTAAACTTATTAGTAGTATTTGAACATATGTGCTATAATCAAAATCAATCTCAAATGAGTTGGAGCTCATAAAGTCAACAATCTCCCCTTTATATTGATGATAAACCTATATTGGTATTGAATAATGATGAAGGTGCAAAGTGACCTTATATCAACCAAATTATATTAAAAAATGGTATGACAAGTAAATAAACAAAGTTTTGAAAATAATTTAGCAGTTGGAAAATTATGCAAACTAACAATAAATGTGAAAAGAAAAGCTCCCCCTAAAATTATGCATCATAAATAAAAAGACCAACATAATATTTTCTCCCTCTTTTGTCAACATCAAAAAGAGTTTACATGGAAGGATATTAATAACTTACATGGATGGATCTAGCATATCTAACATGCATCTCAAAGTACAAAATCTTTCTTCAGGTAATGGTTTTGCAAAAATATTAGTAATTTGCAAATTGGTAGTAACAAAATCAATATCAACATCTCCTTTACTAACATGATCTCTAATGAAATTATGTCTAATTTCTATGTGCTTAGTTCTACAATGTTGGATTAGATTGTTTTAATTACACTTGTATTATCACACTTAATGGGAATGTGATCTAGTTTAAGTCCAAAATCTTCTAATTGTTACTTAGCAAATCTAACATCCGATAGCTATATACTTAGCTTTAGTGGAAAGAGCAACAAAGGTTTATTTATAGATGACTAAGATACTAAAGAGGATCTTTAAAATTTGAGATGTTTTAATGTACTCTTCCTATCTACTTTACAACTACAAAGTCAACATTTTGGGAAAGTTTATGACACCACATAGAGTTTATGAATTTCTTATTTAGATGATCAAAAATGTCATTAAAGAGTAAACATATTATCTCAGAAGATAAATATATTATCCTTTGATGGATTCGATCATTTAATAAAAAACTCTTAAGGCTAATGGGTATTTCATATACTAGAGAGTTTTCCCCTTAACTAAATTGGGAGTAGATCAAGGTTTATTTTAAACTTAGTTCATGGTTTTCTATAAGGGCATGCCCCTATAGTTAATTACATCTCAAAAAGAAGGGCCTCTTACTAAGAATACTCTCGATTAAAGAAATAAATCATTATTTTATGGATTTCTAAATTTGGTTTTAAAGGAATGATATTTAGAATTTCAAGATCCAAAGTGGAAAGACTTACTTTTTGGATGCCAAAATGGGATGAAGTAGGAAATGCCCGTTGATACTTGGATGCCTAATAGGCATTTCAACTATTCTACCATTGGGCTTTAAATTTTGGGATTTAATTAGAATTTTGAGTTGACATTTTCTTAGAAATATAAGGCTTAGATTATAGTAACACAAGACTAAAAAATGCCTAAGGTTGAAGATTTACTTCAAGGAGGATGCTTTAGAACTTAAGTGTACAATTGCCTCTAACACATGTCAGATGCTCGACCTAATTTCATTTTGGGCATCATCAACCATTCCTCTCACTTAAGGGAACAATCCTATCCTCGACTCTTCTAGACTTATAACCAACATGAAAGTGATACCAGCTAACACCACCTAAGCGTATTTTAAATTCATGATGCCAAGTCTCATGTATGTAAGATGGCTAGGCTGTTGTACTTTTAGGAAAGAATCTAAGAATATAGACTCACTCCCTAATCCTTAGGATCATGTAGGTTATGATAAGCACTAACTAATAGACATTTTTTAGCTTTTAAATATTTTGACTCAATATTCTTTTAAAGTCTTGGGTATGCATTTTTATTCTTAAATGCCATGAAATTAGAAATGTTCATGGGCCAAATCAATAAAAGCAGGTAGACTTTCCCAAGAAGGTGATCATCCTTATAAGTCAGATGCCCTTTATGTGCAATGGGTGAAGTGCCCAATTCAAGAATTTAGAGCAATATGATTGCATGATTTTCAAGAACTAATTGTTTTAATTGGTTTTAAAGTTATCCCTAGGGTTTTAATTTATATGGGATTTCAAGTTTCTTTATTTTTGTGTTTAAGTTAATTAGATTTAATTGGGTAGAAAATTTAATTTTTCTTATGAGCCTACTTCATTCATCATAGAAAGCATAACATAGAAAGAAACTTAGAAAAATAGGTTGATTCTATTGCACACCCAAAATAAATCATGCCAACTTAATTTAAAGAAAGGCCAATGTGACTGGGTACCACTGTACACTCTAGAAGAAAAAATAAATGTGCAGCCGAGCTCGACCTTTATACAGCCTGGCCTAGAACTACAAGCTTAGATCTATAAGTCTTTTTTCAAGAATCATCTTCTTCTTTAGGGATCTCCATTGGGCTTCACAGGGGATCTCTGCATCCATCTACTAGTAATATCAGCTCCTTTAATGTTAGACCTAATTCTAAGCACAAATTTATATTTTAAATTCAAAATAAATCCTAAGTTCTACAAAATAAATGTCAGGAGAATACAATTAGTAGATAATAATTATATTTTACAAATATACAGGCTTAGCATTAATTGCTTGCCAAGCCAACCTGTCCTACTGGGCTATGCTAAGGGACTATTCAACACCTACGAGTAAACAACAATTTTATAATTTTTTTATGACGATAGTTTTTTTTAGCACAACCCCTTGCAAAAAATAATATTAATTTAAAAAATAATGTCCTACCATTTAGACTAATGATAATCAATCCTAGCCATAGTACACCATAAAATAATAAATAAAGGCATTCCATATCACAACATTATAGAGTATTACACCTAACATAAGTCTAGGGTCCATGACCTAATGATCTAGTATGTGAAGGAAATAAGCTTCAGGTGGCAAGTCTTCATAGCCTTCTTTAATTCAAGTTTCAATTTGAATTTTGAAGTTTTATTATTTTTATCTAGGTGGTTTCAATTCAAATGATTTAATGTTTTGTAATTTTATTTTCATTTTAGATACATTTTATGTTAAAGTTATTAGGTTTTCAAGAATAAAAACATATTAAGTTTTCTTTTGGTAGAACCCATTATGTTCAACATCATAAGTCCCAATAAGATAAAGTTTTCATCCTAAAAGTCTAATTAAGATCTTTAAGTATCTTAATTAATCCTTTTAGATTCATTAAGATAATTTGTTTTGAATTAAATTTATGATTTCATTCTTTTAAAATTTGATTTTTATTTAATTAATCCTTTCATTTTGTTTATTGGTATTATTATGTTTGCTTTCATTTAAGTTAAACCATTATGTTTTCTTTCATTTAACTTAATGTTTCATGTTTTATATTTTTGTGTTTCATTTAAATTATTTTCATTTCATTTATTCATTTAATTTTGGAATGCATTGTGGTGAAAGTATTCTTGCCTTCATCTATCCCCTTTGGAAAGGATAAATGAAAACATAAATACACTTTTCTGTTAGGATACCACATAGATCTACAGATATTCTTATTAGGGTGATCGAGTATGACCTTGAGGAGAGGTGTACTGTCTCAAAAGATAGAAGTCACCACCTTACAATGGACGTAATCACCTGAATAAGGATTCCTAAAGACTATGGGCCTTCATATGTACTAGAGATTCTTCCCCTACTTTATATAGAAAAGTAAAGTAGGGTTTATTTTAAATCGGGTTCATTAGGCAAGCCCCATAGTTAATTACATCATAAGGAATGAGATTCTTTAGGAATATTCTCAATTAAGGTAAATGATCGGTCTCCATAAATTTTAAAAGATAAGACTATCAATCAATTGGTTTATTTTTAGAAGATCAAGTGGGATTGACCAAGAGGAAGGAGTTATTATCAAAGCCAAATGAAGATAAGTAGGGGATGCTTAGGATACTAGGAAGCCCAGTAAGCATTCTAAACCATCCTATGGTTGAATTTAATATTTTTGAAGTTTGAAGGGAATTATTTATTTTGAGTTGAATTTTTATTTAAAAATTTAGGGCTTACAATTCCATAATACAAGATCATGGAAATTCATAAGAAGTGCAAATTTATGCTTGTAACCAACAAAGGGGAGAAGCAATCTCGGATCCTAAATCTAGGGAGTTTTGGCATGGGCCAAAGCACAACCTAAGTCTAAGGCAAAAATGAATATTTGGTTTACCTTCACAAGAGAGGATAAATCACCTGACTGTTCAGACTTACAACCGCCTGGGGGTGACCGCCAACTAACTCCTATGATTTTAAATATATGTAGGCAAGTCATATGCTTTTACAAGATAGCTAAGCTATTATTTATTTAGAAAGAGACTAAGTCCTTAAACAAACTCCCTAAGAGACTAGATCATGTAGGGCATGATTTAATGACTTAAATCTAATGCAAACTTTATTACATTTTATTTTCATTTTGGACTATTGATTTGACACATGCTTATAGGATTTATATGTCTAATGCATGAGAAATTGGATTATGGGCCAAAATTACCAAGAAAGGAAGTGTGTTTCCACCATGGCTCTCAAAGTCAAGTTCTGCATGGGTGGAAGCCCTCCAAATCAAGAGTGAAACAATATGCTTTTTATGCATGATATGAGAAAGAAAATACAACATTCAGCTAAAGGGTTGTTAATTCTTTTATCTTGATTTATAACCTAAGCTTTAGGTGAGGTTATTAGTTGTTTATTTTTAGTTTTGAGTTGTTTATGTTGGATAAAAAAATTATTTTCCTAAGTGCCTAATCATCATCCAGGCCATACAACAAAACAAGGAAGAAACTAGGAAAACATACCATCTTAATGCATAAGCTAAATAAAAATAAATCAATTTATGAAGCTAGCACAAAAGAATAAGAGGCCTTTTGTGGCGGGCTCCACCGCACAAACCCAAAAAAAAATTGGATAGCTGAGCTCAACCCCTTATACAACCTGGATTACAAATGAATGAATTACAATCAAGAAGGAACTCATTATTATGGGGGTCTTCATTCTTCATTTCTTCATTTCTTCTTTCTTTCTTCTTTCTTTTGGTTGGTTGGAATGTGGTTCCAAAGGCTTCACATGGTACATAAGACATAGTCTTATGACCAATGTTCATCCTAATCTCCCATAATAATCATTCCAAATCCTAGTTTACAAAATTACATATAAGTAAGAAAAGTAAATCTAACTAAAACATGCAAAACAGAGATTAACTAAACAATCCATACATCCCAAGCATATATTGGACTTACCTGACCTATTTTGGATTATGCTTAGGGGTATAAGCAACCTGCACAGTAAAAGTATTTATATTTTTATTACAGCACCCCTTAAGCACAATCCCCTATAGAAGATAATGATTAGACTAAGATCGCCCTACCATTCAGTCTACACATACACCTTAGCATCCACTAAAACATCACATCACGTAATAAAAGTAAACATCAAATGCACACCCCAACCTAAGGTGACCTAAAGAGGTTATTTTATTTAATGATTTAATTTTGGTTTGAATGAACCTACAATTAATTACTAAGATATAAGAGAGGAAAAGAGAAGAGTACTCTTTCCTCCCCATCTTAAGTAATTTCTAAGGTAGATACATTAATTTTTATTTAGTGAATGTTTTATTATGTGTTTTAATTAATCCTAAGTTTAGATTGACTCTAAACAAACCTATTTAATAAGATATGCATTTTAAGATTAATTAAAGTGAAATACTATCACAAACACATAACACTTTATTTCTTTCCAACATGTGTAACATGCATATGGATGAATCCAAACATATCTATACATGCAAATGGAAATATTAGCACACCTTGATGATGATTGCTAAGGGATATTACTTAAGAAAATTTAGATGCATCATGATGCAAGATTTTGTTAAGTTAAAAAGAGTAACTCTTTTATCCATCAATCAAATGCACATTTACATATATGAAAGACATAAGTGAGTACAACACCATTATTCTACACCAAGGGTATAAGGTACAAGCCATCCTTAGAGCTACTTAAAGCCTTACAACCTAGGAATATCCAAACTAATATACCACTTTTCTTAAATACATGTGCTTGTACAAAAGCAAATGAATGGATGAAGAGTTATGCAAAGAAATTTTGTTTGATTTTTGTTTTATGTAATTTATATGTGTAAATGTGAAGATCCTTCTTAATTCATGAACATGGAAGTGGTTAGGAAATGATATAAGCAAGTATTGTGTTCTTTTAAGAGAACTATACACTTTGCAAATGCATCCAAATTCATGTTGAGAAAGAGAAAGCACATAATACACGCTTTTATATTATAACCAAAAGTAATTATAAATAGCAAACCCTTCATTTGTAATGTTTGATTTATAATTTTGGAAATAATTTTGATTTAGTAGTGATACTAGCCATTCATATTATTACTTTAGCCAAAACATGCAATTTGACATAAAGAAAATATTTCATTTTAATTTGATTTTTCAAAAGATATGAATGCATGATTTTCATATGACATACACATTTAGCATGCTAGGAAAGAAATAAAGTGATTTAAGCATGTAGCTTCACTCACCCTAATTAATTCCTAAAGACAATCCTAGGGAATAAGATTATTTAAAGTGAATCAAATTTGGTTTAAGGAAATTTTGATTTTGCTTTGAGTTTGATTTTGAATTTAGGAAATGTGAGAAGGTTGCTAGTCCTAACCCATCTCCCACATGTGTATGTTATTTCAGTTTAATTTTAGAACCATTAGATCAGTTTTATGTTTTGTTTAGGTTAAGGTGTACATTAAGTCCATTAATTACACCTTACCTATACCACTTCAACAAGTTTAACCAAATAATTATAAGCCAATGTATGACATAAAACCACAAGGAATTTAGATCAACTATGCACCTAAGAAAGAAAGGGGCCTAATGCATTTGGCTCACAATTAATGATTAATTAAGCTAAAGAATTTAATTTAAGTACTTTCATAACCCTTCCCATATATGGATTAGATTTGATTTTTTACTTAGGTTATTGAACACCCAAGCATCTACCCAAGAAGGAATTGATTAACTGATTAATTTTTTGATTAATATTTAACTTTGAGTTTGGTTAATTAAGCTATTTAATGAAATGATCAAATCATTAATTAATTAGTAAATTAGTTAAGTTTTTATTCAAGTGAAATAAACTTAGGGGAAAAGATTTTGATAGGACATCCTAATCTCATTCCCTAAGTCTATCCACTATTCTAAGGTGATTATAGATTTAATTAATGAATTTATCATTATTTAATAGGTTAATTAATCACTTAATTGATTAAGGGAATGATTAGAGATGAAGCAATTACCCCAATTAAAACCATTAATAAGTTCCAAGAAAATTGGGGAGGCAAGTCATCCCAAAACATACCTTAGATGTTTGAAATCAATCAATGAAATAATTAGGAGTAATTAACATAATTACATTCCCAAAAGTCCAAATTGCAAACAATTTACTATCAAAATCCATTAAACTTAATTTTGATTATTCGCTTTTGAATTATCTTATAATGCATTTTATTTTATTTCTGATTTTCAATATTTAGTTGTTTTTTGAAGTTTTAGTGATAAAACTTAATTAAATAGCCTAATTATATAGCTAATCCCGTCGGTGCTACGTGGACCACTGACGCGGTGTGCGCTTTCCAGATGGCGTGATGGGATTTGCTATTTAAGCAGTCAAATCCAATGGCATCAGGCAAGCTTACACACTTTCTCTTCGACCATCCAATCAAATATTGGATGGTCAAGATTAAGCCTGCGGTTCTTAAGGGATAAATCAAAGGATCCTATGTGGATTAATCAGGACTGTCCATCCAAAACACGCAGGATGGATGGTCCATGATCCGTCACTGAGGTCGCCTACAGGAGAGGGCATCTGTCCACTCCTTTGGGATTGATCCGAGCTTGATTGAGCTTGAATTGAGCTTAAATTGAACCCACACCATCATCATGCAAGGAGATAAAGATCTAATGGTTAAAGTCACATAGGGTGAAAGTTTCTTTCATAAAGGACCAAGAACTCCTACACCTAAGCTCAGTTTTGATCCATACCTCGTTGGAGGCTATCACCAGTGCTCCTAACCATCGAAGTATCTTCGTCTAGTGAAGATGAAGCTCTGTTGAAGATTTGATGGCTTAAGGTTGAGTGGATCTTCCTATTGACCAAACTGGGCTTCAATTGCTGCCTTGATCAAACTCCCTCCCATGCCTTGGAAGATTTGAAGAAGATTTAGATCAATTCCCCTAAGGGTGCTTGCAAGAGCAATTGGATTGAAGTAGAGTATTGGATGAGTTGGAAAATTGCTTGAGCTCCCCTATTTTCAACTTGAAGAAACCAAGAATGGAGAAATTGAATTAGCTCTGAGAAGCTTGGAGAGCATGAATGCTTACTCTGGCTTCCTATCACTCAATTGAATGCAAGTCAGTCAAGTTCAAGTGAAATTAGGGGGAGTATATCTCTCCCTAGAAGGATTGGATGGACGAGCATGGCTTTGCCATTTTGATCAAATTGATCCCAGGGGTTGAGTTGGTTAGGCTATTTTGGACACCATGTGGTTCGGTTTGGCTAGAGGGAGCCAGTGGAGAAGGTCCCATGTGCTAAATGATGTGGAGGAGTAATTCCTATGTGCTCATTTTGAGTGGGGTGGTCAGTTTTGGCCTTGGGTTGGGTTTGGTTGACCCAAACCCATTGGTTCATGTGCACCACACCACTGTCCACTTGGTCCTAAGAGGGTGCCAAGTGGCCATAAAAGGATACACATTTCAAGTGGAATTGGCCATGGGTTACCCCTTGACCTAGGGGTAAAATGGTCATTTGGCTTTGATTTCACTTTGGGCATATTTAAAATAGTTTTAAATTGGGTTGGTCCAAATTTTAGAGAATTTGGAGTTGATTTGATGTCATTTGGCTCATGTTGACCCATTGAGGTCAAAATGAGTCAACTTGGGTCAAGTTGACCAATTGGTCAAATTGGGTCAAATCAAGGATTGGGTCAAGTTCATAAGACTATTTGAAATGTGTTGGTATCATTGGTTTGGCTCAATTTGGTTTATATTTGGTTTTGGTTCATTTGATTTCATTTAGGTCAAATGGTCAAGTTGACCAATTTGACCCATTTGACCTAATTAGTCATGTTGGTTTAGGTTTGGTTGGTCATTTGAACTGTATTGGTATCTTTGGTTCCAATCAATTTTGGTTTGATATTATTTTGTCTCAATTTGACCTTTTAGATCAAGTTGGGTTCATGGTCAATTGAGCTTGGTCTAGTTGGCCAATTGAGGCTTTGGTCAAATTCAACAAGTAGAATGAATTTGACCTATTGGTAGCAATCAATTTGGCTTAGGTCAAGATTTGACACATTTTGACCTTTTAGGTCAAGTTGGATCAACTTGGGTCAAGTGGCCAAGTGGGCTAGCTTAGCTTCAAATGATGGCTTGGTCAAGTTCAAACATTGATCATGAATTGGTTTTGATCAATGGTTTCAATCAATTTAACCTATAGTGGATTTTAGCTAGTTTATGTTTCATTTTGGATATGTGTTGACTTGGTCAACCCTTAGGTTTGACTTGGTTTGACCCAATTTGAGTGATTGATCATCTCATGATGATTGTTGCTCATAATGTGAGGCTTAGGTGGGCTTAGTTCAATCCAATTTGGGTAGGATTAATTTGGCTCATGGGTACTTTAGGTCATTTTGGGTCAAGTGAGCTATGGGTTAATTGAATTGATGAAGGCTTGATTTGAGTTTGATTGGACTCACATATGGACTTATGATTGAAATATAAATCTATTTGCAAGTGGTTTGAAGTCAAATGGGTTTTGATTCATTTAACAATTTCAAGTTCAAAGGGTGAACATGAGTTTGACTTGGGTTTGATTTTGAATTTATTTTGGTTTGATGATTAAAGTTTATGTTTATATTTGTTTCATAATCGAAGGATTGATTGAATCATGAAGAAAAATCAAGGATTTTACTTGATTTGAGTTTGATTTGGCTAAGTTCAAGAATTTGACTTGAAAGACTTAGATTGAATTTTGGTTGAATTTGGATTTGAGTTTTGAATTTAGTTTTTAGGTATTTGAATTTATATTTCATTTATATTTGTGAGTATAAATGAGAATATAAATAGGTTATGAGAAAATTTCTTGAATTTGAATTGATTTGAATTTGATTTGAGCTAAGTTCATAAGAGGGAATCAAAGTGACTTAGGAAAATTTTTTGAACTTGGAATTGGGTGTTGGATTTAGTTTTTTATTGAATTTATATTTCATTTATATTTGTGAATATAAATGAAAATATAAATGGCTTATGAGAAATTTTTTTGAATTTGAATTGATTTGGATTTGATTTGAGCTAATTCCATAATATGAAATCAAAGGGCTTAGGAAAGATTTTAGATTTGGAATTCAATCATGGGTTTCAATCATTTGAAATTGATTCATATTTGAGAAAATCCATTGGAATTGATTTAACATTTGTTTTTTAATTGTTGATTTGAGTTTGGAATTTAGTTTGAATTTGGAGTTTGACTTGAAAGAAGGAAGTGGGATTTGGCTTAACAAGGTTGGCAAATTTTCCTAATAAGGCATGACCTATTTCTATGGTTAACTCTTCTAAGTCTCTAGGGTTAGGTTAAGTGTTTACCTAATCACTAGAAGTGTCTTAAGGCTAAGGAACTCTTGGTGTAAGAGGAGTCATATGTCTATAAAATAGAGGGTTGAGAGCTCATTTTAAAATGAAGTCACAAAGGGCCCAATATGGTGGTGTGACCGCAAGGCATATCACATATTGGTGTTGACCAAAATGATCAACAACACTAAATGATCGTAAGCACTAACAAAAACAATCTACTCCTAAATCAAGGTGTAGAAAGAATCAAGAGCTTAGTGCAATGTGACTCTACTCATGTCAAAGATATAAGGGAGTGAAGGAGGAATCCACTAGGGAATGAGTATATGAACATTCCACTAGGGAAAGAGGTTTAGGTCATCCATAAGGGGATAAGAGGTTAGATTTGATTTGATTTGAGTCTCACCGGGAGAATTAATTTGGTTTGTTGAATTTGTTTTGACTCCACTAGGGAGGAAGGTTGAATTTATTTGTTTCAGATTTTACTCCATTGGAGAAGTTAGAAGGAATTTATTTTGTTTGTTTTTTTAGTTTGACCCTACTAGAAAGGAGGGTTGAGTTTGTTTGTTTTGGATTTTAAAATTTTGGATTTCTAAATGGATCCCATTGGTTTACGATGGATTACACTCAAGAGGGCCATGTTGGCCTTGAGTTAGCTTCAGTTCACCAATCCAAAGGAGTACTACCAACTACATGGTAAAACTATCCAACCAAAGGGTTGCCTGCGAACTATACTAGGAGAAAGCATAGTAGACTTACACCCTACAAAATAAAGATCAGTTGCTGGGGTGATCAGTTGGCAAGGCAATGAATCAAACCCAACCTAAGGCTAACTACTGAGTGAATGCCACTGGGGGACTTAGATCAACTCAAAATTAGTCCAAATTAGTTTCATTTTTAATTAATTTTGGTGGATCCCCTCGGTTTGTGATGGACTACACTAAATAGGGGCCATGGGCCTTAGGCTAGGTTTACCAATCCAAAAGGGTAGTCTACCAACCATGTAGTAAGATTATCCAACCAAAGGGGTGCCTTTTTTGTAGTGGTCAAGAAGAAAGCACGGGACTTACATCTTCCAAAACAGGAAACCACTAGGGTGACACATTAGTGAGGTAACATATCAACTCGACCTAAGGTTGACTATTGAGTGAATGTCGCTGGGGGACTTAATTTAGCTCAAAAATAGTCAAGATTAATTTCATTCTTTAATTATTTTTGATGGACCCCATTAGTTTGCAATGGACTACATTGAGGGGGTCATTGGCCTTGGATTATAGAGTTATCAATCTAAAGGGAGTAGCTTCCGACCATGGGAGAACTATCCAACCAAAGGGGTGTCTTTCATTTGTAATTAATTCAGGGAAGAAAGCTCGGGACTCAAATTTTTCTTGAATAAGAGAAGCAAGACATTAATGAGGTAACATGTCAACCACCTGGGCGCCGCTATAATAATCATGCTAGAAAGAATGCATAGTAGACTTATATCTTCCAAAGAAAATGATCATCGGGTAACTTATTTGTGTCAAGATTGAGCTCGACCAGGGGACTACCGAGAGAGTGCCAACTGGGACTTATCTCTACTCAAGTAGCAATTCTATAGGGAGTTCTGTTGATGTTGCCCTAAAGATAGGATGCCTGCTTGGGAGAAGGGGCCCTTTGGGGGCTTGAATTCTTAATCCACAAGCCAATTAGTTTGATTATTTATTTTGTTTATTTATTATCATGAATATTTTTGCAAGGGATCATATGAGATGGAGCTTATATCAGCCTAGACCTGTCTTAGATTTACTAAATTAAGGAAGAATTATGCATCCAAATAAATTCTCCAACCATAGGGGTGGCTACTAGGAAAGGGGAACTGTCTAATCCAAAGTTAACACGGGTAGTGTCTAAATGGGGACGCAAAGGATGTGATCCAAATAGAGTGCCCAGAGGGGATGGGGCCACTAAGGGATTGATCCAAAACTCTTAAGAAGATAATATTTATAGGTATTCAGTGGCCAACTCAAGGAGAAAGCATGGGGACTCACATCTACCAAGAGTGGTGTATCCACCGGGTGAGTTGCTGTTAGCATAACAGACATCAACCAACCTAAGGTGCCCTTCAATTTGTGATAATTAGCTTAGGAAGAAAGCTCAGGGACCCACATCCTCCTATTGCGGAATTGATTGTCGGGATAGTCTGTCTTTGGCTCAACAGGTGCTATCCGACCTAGAGCGACTACTGAATGAATGACACTGTGGGACTTATGTCAACTCAAAGTTGTCAAGAGAAAAGGAGCCTCTAGGGAACTTATCCTAAACCCCAAAATATACTCAAACTGGTCAGTATATGATGGGTAGTTTAAGAAGAAAGCTTGAGGACTCACATCTTCTTAAACAAAGTCAACATGAGGTAGTTTACTAGCTGCGCAGTGGAGCCTACCAAACTAACAAGGCACTCATTGGTTTACAATGGTCAAGTTAGGAAGAAAGCGCAAGGACTCACATCCACCCAACAAGTGACCACTAGGGTGATAGAGATAGTATTACCGACTTAGTTTAATGAGTGAGTACCACAGGGGCTTGCTCCCATATTAAAATAGATTGAGACAAAAGATATGTGTTCATTTTTATTTATGTTTGTGTTAGAAGGAAAAGAATGCCTCTTGGGTTCTTTCACACCTATCCTAAAACACACTGGAGAATTGATGAAATGGTGCCATGAATGACAATTGTGATCCCACTAAGAAAGGATGCCGCTTGGGTTCTCTTACACCTAACTTAGTTGTGCTAGTCAAAATAGGATGACTTTTGGGTTCTCTCACATATTTTAGACCTATTCTAGTAGTTTGGGAATTGTTTGATTGTGTTCATGTTGTGAAAGAGGGATAGGATGCCTCGAGTTCTCTCAACTATCCTAAATATGTCATTAATTCAAGACAAGCAAACAACACTTTGAATGAAGTGAAGATTTTGAAGAATTGGAGTAGAATTTCTATTCTTTTAATGATAATTATTTTCAAACATACTTTTTTGGGTAATATTTCTTCAAATAGATCCCATTAATTAGAAGCATCAAGTGTTCCCCTTTATTTTCAATAAGCTGATAAGATTCTCCTTGGTAGGCTTTCTATACGACATAGGGGCCTTCCTAAGTGGGTTCAAACTTGCCTCCCATCTTTTAATGAGAAATAATTAGTCTCCTTAGAACTAATACAAGTTTTTCTACTTTAAAAGACTTAAGGCGGACCAGCTTATTGTGAGCTTGAATCATTTTTGCTTCGTATAACTTGAGGTTCTAGCATGTAGAATCTTTCTCCTCCAAATCTTTAAGTTCTTCTAACCGCTTTTCCATTCTACTCTATAGTGATCTTGCTACCCAATGCTATCCTTAGTGATGGAAGTTGGACTTCTAATGGTAGAATAGCTTTGGACCCATACACTAAGGAGAACGAGGTAAATTAGGTTGGAGTCCTATATGTGGTGTGGTAGACCCACAAGGCTTCAACCAACTGTTCATGCCACTGTCATTTGTTGTCATCAAGCATCTTCTTTAGTACATGGATGAGAGTTTTGTTGAATGCTTCTGCTTAGCCATTTGCCCTGGAGTAGTAGATGGTGGAGTATCTCCAATCTATACCATGTCTTCTGGCGAAGCTATTGATCTTGGTGATTTGAATGTAGTACCATTATCAAATATAATTCATCGAGGCACCCTGAACCTATATACGATATGGTTCCTAAAAAATCAAGCACGTCGAGCTGACCTCTAAGGGATTGTTGCCAACTTGGAAAAGTAGTGGGCTTAAGATGAACGATGACCCTTGGAAGAAGGAGGATCGATTCCCATGATGTCATACCCCAACACTCAAATGTCCATGAAGCCAAAGTAGGGTGTAGAATGTTGGGTGGTTGATGTAGACCACACCATGTACGACATTGATGGCATCTCCTAGCCACATTGATACAGTCTGTAATCATCAAAGGATAGTAGTATCATAATCTCTTGATCTTTGCTTTCATCTTCAGACCGGATTGATGTGCTCCACATAGATCTGAATGTATCTCGATCATAATCCTATGGGCT
Organism: Cymbidium sinense; assembly: GCA_021442155.1. Taxonomy (NCBI): domain Eukaryota; kingdom Viridiplantae; phylum Streptophyta; class Magnoliopsida; order Asparagales; family Orchidaceae; genus Cymbidium; species Cymbidium sinense. The sequence goes on from CM038216.1 coordinate 105,629,411, forward strand.
TCATGCTTGTCCAAAAAATGTACCCACATTTGATCAAAAGATTGCTGATACAAGGTGCCATCCATGAGAGCATAAGAGAGAGCTCTCTATTTCACCTGATGGGCTTGTGATTTCTTTTGAGGTAGTTAGCCTCTAGTCAAGTAATCTATGAATGGTTGCCTCCAATCCATCTCCTAGTATTTTTTGGCAACGATAATCTCCCCTTCAAGAGAAAAATTTCGAAGTTCATCAAGGAAAGGACTTGTCTATTTGGACCCTTATTGGAATGGACTCATCTTCCGGACATGCTAATTCCTTGGCAAGTTTGGCCAAAGCATCTGCTACTGCGTTCTCTCCTCGAGGGACCTTGTAGATGGTGACCTCAGGGATTTGAGCCAACAACTTCATGGTATACTCGTGGTAATGATGAAACTTGGGTTTGAGAACCTTGTAGGACCACAATAGTTGATAACCAACGAGAATCCCCATAGATGTTGATGCTCTTGCACACTATAATAACCTCATATCAAAATAAAAGCCTTATACTCAGTTTCATTGTTGGTGCAGTGATTAGAGAGATAGTATGAGAATCTCATCACATCATAGCCTAGAGTTAAGAGAACTATTCCTACCCCTGCCATTCCTGGAAGAGTAGATCATGGTGTTTTTCCTTTAATGGAAGGAAGCCGGACCATCAAAATAGATCTCCCATCAGTGATTATCAACCTCTCCTAAGTTCATGATTTGTTCATCAAGGAGATCATCTCTAAGCGGAGAGTCAGCAAGAAGTGGATGTGCTACTAAAAAATTTCTTAGTGCTTGTCCTTTCACTGCACAGAGAGGTATAAATATGATATCAAACTATGAGAGAATCATGGAATAACGTGCCAACTGTCTGGATAGCATTGGCTATGTCATGAGGTAGTAGAGAGGTGGGTAGTTCACTTCTCAATCGGTGGGTAGTTCACTTCTCAAAGATTAAAGCTAGGCAATATTTCTCAGGTGGGTAGTTCACTGCCAGGATCGATGATGGTTGAGGTAGAGAGCATTCTCCTTTTCCTTCATTGCTTGGGCCAACAAAGCACTAAGGGAGTCATCCAATGCATAGAGGATCAAGACTTGCTCAAGATGGGGCTACTAGAACCTTCACCAAATATTGATATCTATAATTATCACTTGTCATCCCACTTAAACCTGGCATCCTTTTTGATGAGCATTAAAAATGGTTTGCATCTTATCAATAGGTTGGAGATAAAGTGTCTTAGATATGCCAATCGCCCTTGGAAAGATATAAGTTGAGTTAGACTTTTAGGGGGTGTCATTTCAAAGATAGCTTTTATCTTTTTTGGATCTATCTCTATTCTCCCATGTTGGACAATAAAACCCAAGGAACTTCCAAGCTACTCAATGCACACTTTAGAGTTCATTTTAAGGTTGTATTATCTTAACCATTTGAAAACTACTCTCAAGTCAAAGAGATAGTCTTTCTTTTCTTTGCTCTTGACTACTAGATCATCAATATAACACTCATCCTGATGATGGATGAGTTCATTGAAGATCTGAGTCAAGGCCCATTGGTATGTAGCACTAGCATTTTTAAGGATGAAAGGCATAACCTTATAATAATAGATTCTGATCAGAGTTTGAAAATTAGTGTTTCTTTCATCCTCAGGGGCCATCTTGATTTGGTTATAGCTGGATGGCCCATTCGTAAAGAAGAATACTGCATGAGATGAGGCGATGTCCACCATGAATTCTAATATAAGAGGAGGAAACTCATCCTTAGGGCATGCCCTTTTTAAATCCCTGAAATCGATGCCTATGCAAATTTGGAGATTCTTCTTCTTAACTATGCCAACTGTGTAGTGTATTTTTCTTCCCCGATAAAAACCAATATTGATTAGTTTCTTGACTTTAGAAATGACCTATTATTTGATTTCTAATCGCATGCGTCTAGGAGCTTGCTTGATAGGGTTAGGTCTATTGCTAGTTTGTGGACGCTACGTTAGAGATAATCCAGGAATTTCTTCATAGCTCCATGCAAAGCAATCCTTAAACTCAGTCAATAGCCTAACCGATTATTGGTTTCTTCTTCATTCAATAAGAACTGATGTATGTTGGGCGTGGATCCTCTTCCATCTTGAAGTTGATTTCTTTGAGCTTGTCGATTGTTGAATGGATTTCTTCTTCGAATTCTAGTAGTGCATCCTTGATTTGGAGGTCACCTAGTTCATCTGAAGTTTCTAAACACACATTCTTATAAGAATTAGTGTGGTTGGAGAAGAACCTATCAAATTTCAAATGATTGGTAACAATTAAGCAGTAATTATCATTGTCATCTAAACCTACTATACCTAATTATAGTCCTGATCTTGATTGTGCTTGCATGCCTCTATTATTCCATAGCTTTTCAAAGTATTCTGACATGTGCTTAGACCACGTATAAGGAATTAAATCTTTCTTTGCAAGATTAAGAACACAAAGTGAGTACCAATCAAAAGGTAATTCCATTAATTCTTTATATGAGTTATCCTTAAGTTCTACACATCAGACTTGAGGATGATGATCACAATAGGAATCTCGGCTAATCATCAATGGAGGACTTACTTCTTAACTACTAAACCTTCAACTTTTGAGATGAAAGTGAGGTTAGCTAAGGTTCCTAATTGATGTTTAATAGTTTTACATAAATTTGATTTGAATACTTTCATGCTTTGAGAGGCTTGGTCTTCATCATGTCACTCCTGTCGCCCAATGAAACCCAGAGAGGTGATTCCAAGTCCATGTGAATAGTAGGGTACTCATGAACAACATAATCCCTACGGGTGGCCAACCATGGGGTCTTCCACCTCTCCTTCTATGTTCCGCCTCCACCTCTACTTGGGAGGTCGAGTCATCCTACCCATATGTCCATATGATGGAATGAACTATGGGTGGAATGTGATATCTCTTCTTCCTTAATGTCCTTTCGCTCACTTATGCTTTCAATTTTATTTTTCTTTATCATTTTCTTTTTTTTTCTCTTCTTTTCTTTTGCATTTGAATTTTGAACAAGTTCACGAGAAAAGGTATTTTGAGGAAGATAGTAGGTCGCATTTTCCATATATCTCAACTCTAATAGAAAATGGCTTTTCATCTCCTTTGACACAGTATTCAATTCCATCCTTCTTGAACTTGATGCATTGATGTAGGGAGGATGGGATCATCTTGTTTTGATGTATCCAAGGCCTACTGAGCAAAGCAATGAATGAAGTATTCAAATTAATTATGTAAAATTTGGCTTCAGTCTTCCATTTGCCTATCTCCAAAGATAACACTATGGAACAGAAAGCCCTCTCGCCTTGTTCGTTGAATCGTCTCAACATCATCCCATCTCCTCGAGTGTGGAGATGTCAATCTCAAGTAGGCAAGAGTCTTTAGACTCATATTCATCGATGCACGGATCAACAAGAACTCGAAAGTCTAATTTGTCCACTCTAATATGTAGAGGGGACGGTTGTGCTCATGTCCCCGAAGAAGGTCTTCATGTGTGAAGGTGATTGGGCTTCTTTGGAATAATGTGCCTCCTCTCCAAAGGACCGAGCTAAGCATATTTTGGATCAAGAAGAGCCTTGATTAGTGATTCCCTCATCTCTTTGGATAAGATAAGGGCATCATATATGCTTAACTTAGATGATAAACTTTTAGGTGAGAGAGACATAATCCACCTCGATCCTCCATAAGCATATCCATGGGTGGAGCATCCTATGGAGGGACTCATCATCATACCAATGACTTATTTTATCTTGAGGTGCTGCCCTAGGAGGTAGAACCTTGCCACTATGGAGATTGACTTCGGTGATCTCTTGTAGCAAGATAATGGAAGATTCTACCTGCTCGTCAGGCTCACCTACAGCTTCTCCTATGGGCCCTCAAAATTAGATGATTCCAAGTCTATCTCAAGAGGTGAACCTGTAGTATTCAGAGAGGGAAAATCCAACTCTGAATCAGAAAGAGGAAGATCAGAGTTGTTATAATTATTATTGAGACTTGAAGAGTTTCCTTGAAGAGTAGAGTTAAATCCATCGACATGATGTAATTCAAACTACTGTATTCCTTGATTTCTTTGATTTTGAAGGAGGTACATAGTAAGTCAAGTAAGTAAGGGGTGAGGGATTTGATGCCCTCATTCATGATATAAGATGTCTACTAGAGGAAGAGCTATTGAAGTAGAGGTGCTCATTTAGGTAATATGCAACCGTGGACTGAGAGGACTTGCTGGTGGTTGTGATACCACTATCCCAGTGGTATGCCTTTTCCCTAAGTTATCTTTAGCAACTTGTAAACCTTTGGGGGTTTGAACTGCTTCAGGCACCTGTAGGGAAAGTTTCTTGATTTTGTAAATAATTTTCTTTAAAATTTTGAGATAAGGAGATATCCCAACCTTCTTTGGTTTTAGAAGGATCACAGGTATTCCCAAGGATTACCCTAATGGAACTGGATGGTTGTTCTATAAGATATTCTTTCAGGATAACTATGGTGCCTGTTTTAAAGTTATGCTCAAGCTAGTCCTTGAATGTAAAGCAATCCTCCAAAACATGACCAAACATGCAGTGGTAGGGGCAAAAATTAGGATCAATGCTCTTTCCCACTTCCTCCGGCCTTCTAGGTTCAGGTAGCTGGAAATTAAGTTTCTTTAAGAGATTCTTAAATATTTTCCTAAGTACCTCTATCTTAAATGAATATAATTTGTTTAGTTTAACCATAAGAGTAGGTGGACCATAGCTACTGGCTGCATGTGTACCGCCATCGCTGGATATGGTCGAGGAGGATGTGGGCCATGGAGGCTATGGTGGTGGATGGCCTCTGGTGGTAGAGGAGGTTAAAGTGATGATGGAGCACGAGGTCTCATATTACTCTCTATCGCTTCCCCTTGTCTACTATTGTCACTACCCCTAGTTTCTTCTCATAAGCTTTTTGTGGCTTTGGCTTTGTTGATTGATCAAGAAAAAGAAACTATTTGGCTTCTCCTTATAAGTTAGCCGCCTTGTTGATTATCTTCTCAAATATTTTGATGGTGAAACCTTTGACTATAAAGGCGACCAAGCCATGAATATTATTAAGCAAAATTTCAATGGCATGTTGTTCAGAAAATTGTGACATTTCATACTCAAATTATTCCATCTAATAATATAATCAATGAGGGACTCACCATGGTATTGCTGAGCCATAATGAGATCGCTACCACCCTTTGTTGAGCTCCAATAAACCTCTTAATGAAGAGTTGCTAACTGAAAAGTCTTCACTAAACTGTTGGGGAGTTCAACATACTAATCGAAGGATATGCCTGCTAAGCTACTAACAAAAAGTCATAATAGTAAAGCATCACTGCCCCAGTGTTGCAACAACTGTCCCTGAAATGTGCTATGTGTTGCTTTGGGTTCTCACTGCCATTGATGTTTTTGAAAGAAGGTGGCACAAAACCCTTAGCATACTAGATGGCATTGAATTCCTCTGGGTAGGGTCTACCCTTCGGAACCGATGATCCTCCTCGAGCTTGAGCCAATGCTTCTCTCACTTACTGCTCAACCATGGTTTAATGTCCTTTTCCTATATAGAGGTACTATCCATTAACTTCCTGTACAAGCTGGTACTGCTCTGCTCTACTAGTGGTAAAGACTTGGCTGGATCCAAGACATGCAACAACTCAGGTGGACTAATCTCTACTATAGTAGGATGCACTGCCAGGGCTTGGCTTTGAAGTGCCGAAATTGCTACTAGTAAGTCTTCAAGCCTCTTTTCCATCCTATCTAATTTTTCATCCTTTTACATTTTTTATTGTAGGAGGTGTTGGGTCTAGTAGGCAGTATCATCCTGCTTGGCTGCATCACCTTCCATATGCTATTGCTCACGGAGGAGGGAACCCCTGTTGTCTACCATGTGTACCCCCATTGAATCCTTTAATAGAACATCTTCATTAAAATCAAAATTAACCTTTTCATCCTCTAAATCAGAATAGGAAAATTCTAAGATTTCCTTCTTCTCCACTAGATATTGTGCCATAATGTCATATAGGGATTGGTCTAACTGAACAGGTACAAAAGATCAAGGCTGACCAGTAGTATGATCACTGTTATGAACAAAAATGCATCTGACCTCTGCTGCTACAGATAGCTAACCCTACGAGGGCTACGCTCACTAGAAGAAAGATGCTCCTGGCTATCACTAGATCTAGATGGAGTAGAACTCCTAGGAGGATTTATAGCCATGGGGGTGACTAAACTGTGTCCTCCTCCCTCTACTACTATAATTTTCATAGCCTACTATGGTGGTGGTGGTGATGGAACGACCACGATACTCAGAGGCTGCCATTCCTTCCTCACCACAACGAGGGTAGAAGGTCAAGCAGGAGAGCTCGACCTCTCCATAGTAGGTGGTGTAGATGGAACAGGATCTCTTGCCCGTAGCCAGATCACTAGTAGGGTTCTCTTCTCCCAAGATGTAGCCTTCATGGCCTTTGCTGGAATGGTAGATGATGGAACATGTACCTGGAGATGGTGGAGGCAGTGGAGGCACCACCAACTCTCTAAATAGGAGTTCCTCTCCGTGATGGGTAGCCCAAAGATGTCGAAGATGATCGACATGGCAGTGCACCGAAAGTCCATAAGTGAGAGGTTGTTGACCTCAACTCCACCCTTCCACTCACTAGTAATATGCACTAATGTACGGGCCTCCTTGGCCCTCTCCTGTCTAATCTATCAACCCACACTATAGGGGATAACTGATCTCAAATCAAATTAAGCCCCGGACTTCGATCATCCATAGGCTCCGCCAACTCGGTGAAGAACTATCCTCAGACCAACGTACGACCTCCTCCTCTCACTGATAGGAGCCTAAAAATGAACTACTGGTGGAGATGAAGGAAATCCTAATATCCTCTCTATCAAAACTAGAGAGGGAGGTGAAACTGCTCTATAATGAGAGGAGACATTACCCTGGGTGAATCCTCAACTGCAGACTGAGTGGATACCAGTTGATCATGTGGTTCTTATTCCAGATCTAAGTCCTAGTAGGTTGAGCAGTATGGGAACTAGACCCAACCTCAAAGGCAGGGGAGACATTCCCTGAAAAAGCCTTCCCTTTGAGGATGCCAAAGAGGTGCTACCCACACAGTGTAACGGGAACTAGGCATCGGCACCTACTCTGTGGGAACTGCCATAGTCTTCCTCTATAATGAGGGAATCAGGATGGTAACTCGACACGATGACAGATGACCACGCTGACCACACTTCTACTGACTTTGGTGAGGATGGTCCCCTCACATGTGATCTGGGCCCCCTTAAAGCCTCGGACAAAGTGGATGAGGTGGGTATAGTCAGATCGTGGGAGGCTGGCCTAATCCAAGGCCAAATCCATCCCATGAGGAAAGGTAAGACGTCTTTGCCATTTAGTGGGCTGAACCAAGGCGAGATTGAGTACGAAATGTTGAATGGGTTTGAATCGATTTTTATTTTATTTGAATTTTTTGAATTTTAATTTAAAATTTGAACCCACACTCAACAACTTAAAAGTGTTAAGTGGGGCTCAAACGAGTTTAGAAGAAGGTTTTGAAATTGATTAGAAAGGAGATTTTTGAATATAGAATCTATTTTCAACAAATTTGTGTATGTTGAAAAATGGGTTCAAAGATTCTTAGAGTTTGATGCTTCCATAAGTTCATATTTGAATTTGATTTTTGAGTTCATTTAACAAATTTGAGTATGTTAAAGTAAAGGTTAATTGATGTTGTTTGGATTTGTGATTTTTGAATTTCACTCACTTAGCAAATTTGGGTATGCTAAGTGAGGTGTTTGAAAATAATTTTCTTCTTTTATTTTCTTATTTGTGAATCATGTGCGAGTTTAAGAATGGGGCATTCACTTAGCAAATTTGGATATGTTAAATGAAGAATCCAAGTGTTTTGTGTTTTTTTTGAAAAGAGGATCTTTATTTAGTAAATTTAGGTATGCTAAGTAAAGGATCCATGTGTTTTATGTTGATTTTTTCATTTTTGAAAAGAGGATTCTTAGCAAATTTAAGTATGCTAAGAAAATCCAAATTGGATTGATTTTGTTCTTTTGAATTTGAAAAGAGTTTTTCTACTTAGCAAATTTAGGTATGCTAAATAGGAAATCCAAATGTGTTTCATGTTTTGATGATTTTGAAAAGTGGATTCTTAGCAAATTTAGGTATGCTAAGGGAATCCAAATGTGTTTCATATTTTTGTGATTCTAATTTTGAAATGTGGATCTTCATTTAGCAAATTTGAGTATGCTAGATGAAAGATCCAAATGTTTTTTAATTTTGAAAGGAGGATCTTCATTTAGTAAATTTGGGTATGCTAAATTATGGATCCAAATAGATTTCATGTTTTGATGTTTTGATTTTTTAATTTTGAAAAGAAGATTTTCACTTAGCAAATTTGGATATGCTAAATAAAAGATCCAAATGTGTTTAAATTTTGAAAAGATGATTATTGATTTTATTTTGAAAATGAAATCTACATTCAATAAATAGAATGAGGATGTTCATTTGTGCTTTTTGAAAATATGATTGTTGATTTTGATTTTTGAAAATGAAATCTTCATCAAAATGATTTGAGTGATGATTTTCATTTGTGCATTTCGAAAAATATGATTGTTGGATTTTATGTTTGAAAATGAAATCTTCATTAAAATGAATTGAGTGAAGATGTTCATTTGTGCTTTTGGAAAAAAATGATTGTTAGATTTTATGTTTGAAAATGAAATCTTCATCAAAATGAATTGAGTGAAGATGTTCATTTGTTCTTTTGGAAAAATATGATTGTTGATTTTATCTTTGGAATGATCCAACATGTAACAATCATGAAGATTGTTAGATGAGGGTGATTTAGAAAAAATTTTGTGCAAACATTTTATTATGTGCATTTTGAAAAAGTGCTTTTTGGAAGTTGATATTTTCATAAAGGATTATTTTTCTTTATCTTTGGAATGAAACCTTTCCTTACCATAAAAATGGTAAGTAGGAAGTTCTTAGTTATTTTTTTTCATTAAATTTTTATTTTCACCTATTAGGGGAAACCCAATAGGGGTATTAAGACATACACAAAGTGAGGTCCTAAAACCTAAAGGATGTTGGCTAGCTTATCTTAAGGCTGAAATAAACTAAGTGCCAATGAAAAGAAAGATAGTCTTGGATTTTTATAGAATACAAACCCACTATTGATACTTGGAGATAATGATCATTTACCAAAGTTGGAGAGAGGAACCATCCCCGGTAGAGTCGCCAAAAAAATTTGTGGTGAAAGTATTCCTACTTCATCTATCCCCTCTGGAAAGGATAAATGAAAAGAAAAATACACGCCTTTGTTGGAACACCACGTAGATTCGCAGATATTCTTATTAGGGTGATCAGGTACGACATTGAGGAGAGGTGTACTATCTCAAAAGATAGAAGTCACCACCCTATAATAGACCTAATCACCTGAATAAGGACACCTAAGGACTATGGGTCTTCTTATGTACCAAAGATTCTTCCCCTACTTTACACAAAAAAAGTAAAGCAGGGTTTATTTTTAATCGGGTTCATTAAGTTCCCTATAAAGGCAAGCCCCCATAGTGAATTACATTTTAAGGAATGAGATTCCTTAGGAATACTCTCGATTAAGGTTAATGATCATTATCTCCAAAGATTTCAAAGATAAGACTATCAATTGGTTTATTTTAGAAGATCAAGGGATTGGCCAAGGGGAGGGAGCTATTATCGAAGCCAAATGAAGATAAGTAGGGGATGCTTATGATACTAGGAAGCCTAGAAAGCATTCCAAACTATCTTATGGTTGGGATTTATTTGTTTTGAGTTGAATTTTTATTTAGAAATTTATGGCTTACAATTCCATGATACAATATCATAGAAATGCTTAAGGGGTGAGAATTTATGCTTGTAGCCCACAATGGGGAGAAGCAACCTCAGATCCTAAATCTAGGGAGCTTTGGCGAGGGCCAAAGCACAACCTAAGTCTAAGGACAAAATGGGTATTTAGTTTAACTCCATAAAAGAAGATAAACCACCCGACTATTTGGACTTAGACGCACAGGTGGTGACTAACTCCTACGATTTTAAATATATGTAGGCAAGTCATATACTTTTGCAAGATAGCTAAAGCTTGTTTATTTGGAAAGAGAAGTCCTTAAACACACTCCCAGAGACTAGATCATGTAGGGCATGATTTAATGACTTAAATCTAATACAAATTTTATTACATATTATTTTCATTTTAGACTATTTATTTGACACAACTTATACGACTCATATATGCATGATGAATTAGATTGTGGGCCAAAATCAGCGAAAAAGGAGGTGTGTTTCTACCATGGATTTCAAAGGTCAAGCTGAGTTCCCTGGATTGGGTTAAATCCCTCCAAATCAAGAGTGAAATAATATGCTTTTTATGCATGATACGAGAAAGAAAATACAACATTCAACTTAGGTGTTGCTAATTCTTTTATCTTGATTTATAACCTAAGATTTAGGAGGTTATGAGTTATTTATTTTAGCTTTGAGTTATTTATGTTGGATAGAAAATTTATTTTTCTAAGAGCCTAATCATCATCCAAGCCATACAACAAAGCAAGGAAAAAACTAGGAAAATATACTATCTTAATGCACAAGCTAAACAAACATCAATCAACTTATAAAGCTAGCATAAAAGAATATGAGGCCTTTTATGGTCAGGCTCCACCACACAAACTCAAAAATAAATTGGGTAGCTGAGCTCTACCCTTATACAACCCGGATTACAAGCGAATAAATTACAATCAAGAAGAAATTCATTGTTATGGGGGTCTTCATTCTTCATTTCTTCATTTCTTCTTTCTTCTTTCTTCTTTCTCCTTCTTTCTTCTTTTGGTTGGTTGGAATGTGGTTGCTCCAAAGGGTTCACATGGTACATAAGACATAGTCTTATGACCAATGTTCATTCTAATCTCCCATAACAATTATTCCAAATCCTAGTTTGCAAAATTACATATAAGTGGGAAAAGTAAATCTAACTAAAACTTGTAAAATAGTGATTAGCTAAACAAACCATACATGCCAAGCATATATTGGACATAGCACCCAACACATGGGTAACTAAGTCCACCTGACCTATTTTGGATTATGCTTAGGGGTATAAGCAATCACCAAAGCATTTTATATTTTTATTTCAGCATTCCTTAAGTAAAATCCCCTGTAGAATACAATGATTAGACTAAGATTATCCTACCATTCAGTCTACACACATACACCCTAACATCTTGACTAAAACATCACATCACAAAATAAAAAACAAACATCAAACCATGTAATTACTAAGTTGTAAAAGGAGGAAAAGAGAAGAAACTTCTCTTTCCTCCCTACCTTAAGTAATTTCTAAGATAGATTCATTAATGATTTTTGTTTAGTGAATATTTTATTATGTGTTTTAATTAATCCTAAGTTTAGATTGACTCTAAACAAACCTATTCAACAAGAAATGCATTTTAAGATTAATTAAAGTAAAATACTATCGCAAAACACACAACACTTTATTTCTTTCCAACTTGTGCAACATGCATATGGATGAACCCTAAGCATATCTATACATGCAAATGGAAATATTAGCTCACCTTGATGATGAATGCTAAGGGATATTACTTAAGAAAATTTGGATGCTTCATGATGCATGATTTTGTTAAGTAGAATAGAGTAACTCTTTTATCCATCAATCAAATGCACATTTACACATATGAAAGACATAAGTGAGTACGAAGTCATTATTTTACACCAAAGGTATAAGGTACAAGCCCTTCTTAGGGCTACTTAAAGTCTCGCAACCTTGGGATGTCCAAACTAATGTACCACTTTTCTTAAATAAATGTGCATGTACAAAAGCAAATGAATGGATGAAGAGTTATGCAAAGAAATTTTTTTTTTGGTTATGCAATTTATATGTGTAAATGTGAGGATCCTTCTTAATTCATGACATGGAAGTGGATAGAAAAGGATATAAGCAAGTATTGTGTTCTTTTAAGAGAACTATACACTTTGAAAATCCATCCAAATTCATGTTGAGATTGGAGAGGGAAGCACATAATACACATCTTTATATTATAACCACATGAAAGCTTATAAGTAATTATAAGTAGCAAACCCTTCATTTTTAATGTTTGATTTATAAGCTTTGAAAATAATTTTTGGATTTAGTAATGATACTAGCCATTCATATAATTACTTTAGCCAAAATATGCAATTTGGTATAAAGGAAACATTTCATTTTAATTTGATTTTTCAAAAGATATGAATGCATGATTTTCATATGACATACACATTTAACATGCTAGGAAAGAAATAAAGTAATGTAAGCATGTAACTTCACTCACCCTAATTAATTCCTAAAGACAATCCTAGGGAATAAGATTATTTAAAGTGAATCAAATTTGGTTTAAGAAAATTTTAATTTTGCTTTGAGTTTGATTTTGAATTTAGGAAATGTGAGAAGGTTTGGTGGTCCTAACCCATCTCCCACATGTGTATGTTATTTTAGTTTAAATTTAGAACCAACATATCAATTTTATGTTTTGTTTAGGTTAAGGTGTACATTAAGTCCATTAATTACTTCCTTACCTATACCACTTTAACATATTTAATCAAATAATTATGAGCCAATGTATGACGTAAAGTCATAAGAAATTTAATCATCAATGCACCTAAGAAAGAAATGGGCCTAATTCATTTAGCTCATAATCAATGCTTAATTAAACTAAAGGGTTTAATTTAAGTGCTTTCATAACCCTTCCCATACATATGAGTTATTTTTTATTTCCTTAAGCTTACTTAGGTTATTGAACACCTAAGCTTCTACCCAAGAAGGAATTGACTAAGTGATTAAGTTTCTAGATTAATTTTTAACTTTGAGTTTGGTTAATTAAGCTATTTAATGACATGATCAAATCATTAATTAATTTGTAAATTAGTTAAGTTTTTATTCAAGTGAAATAGACATAGGGGAAAAGATTTAGATAAGGCATCCTAATCTCATTACCTAAGCCTTTGCACTATTCTAAGGTGATTAATTGATTTAATTAATGAATTTATCATCATTTAATAGGTTAATTAATCACTTAATTGATTATGGGACTGATTAGAGATGAATTGAGCAATTCCCCTAATTAAACTATTAATAAATTCCTAGAAAATTAGGGGAGGTAGAAGTCATCCCAGTAAACTTACTTAAGAAGTATGGAATCAATCAATGAAATAATAAGGTTGTAATTAACATAATCTAAATAAAACCTAAATTATAGAAAATTTACTATTCAAAATCCATTAGACTTAATTTTAGATTATTCTCCTTTGAATCTTCACAATGCATTTTATTTTATATTTTTCTATTTTTTCTACTTTTAGTTGTGTATTTTTGAAGTTTCAGTGATTAAAACCTAATTAAATAGTCTAATTATATAGTTAATCCCATCACATGGATAGGTGGCAGCATGAGATTAGATTAAGTAGTCACATCCAATGCCACATGGTTATTTTATGCACTTTCTCTTTGATCATCCGATCAAAGATCGAATGGTCAGGATTAAGCCAATGATTCTGAAGGGATAAATCGAAGGATCCTATGTGGATTAATCAGGACCGTCCATCCAAAAAATGCAGGATGGATGGTCCATGATCCGTCATTGAGCTTGACTGCGGCAGAGGGCATCCATCGACTCCTTAGGGCTTGATTTGAGCTCGATTGAGCTCGTATTGAGCTCAAATTGAACCCACACCATCATCATGCAAGAATATGAAGATCTAATGATTAAATTCACTTAGCGTGAAAGTTTCTTTCACAAAGGATCAAGAAATCCTACACCTAAGCTCAGTTTTGATCCATACCTCACCGAAGGCTATCAATGGCATTCCTAACCATCGAGGTAGCTTCATCTAGGGGAGATGAAGCTCTGTTGAAGATTTGAGGGCTTGAGGTTGAGTGGATCTTCCTATTGACCAAAGTGGGCTTCAATTGCTTGCGACCTTGATCAAACTCCCCTATCCTGTGCCTTGGAAGCTTGGAAGAAGCTTTGGATCAATTTGATTAGGTCTTTTGAGGGAGCTTGCAAGAGCAATTTGATTGAAGTTGAGTATTGGATGAGTTGGAAAATTGCTTGAGCTCCCCTATTTTTGTCTTGAAGAAACTGATAATGGAGAAATTGAATTAGCTCTAGGAAGCTTGTAGGAGCTTGGGAATGCTTACTCTAGCTTCCTATCACTCAATCGAATGCAAGTCAATCAAATTCAAGTGAAATTAGGGGGAGTATATCTCCCCCTAGAAGGATCAGATGACCGAGCATGGCTTTGCCATTTTGATCAAATTGATCCTAGAGGTTGAGTTGGTTAGGCCATTTTGGACACCATGTGGTTTGGTTTGACTAGAGGGAGGCAGTGGAGAAGTTCCCATGTGTTAAATGAGGTGCATGAATGATTTCCATGTGCTCATTTTGAGTGGGGTGCTCAATTTTGGCCTTGGGTTGGGTTAAGCTAACCCAAACCCATTGGATCATGTGCACCACACCCACTAGTGTCCAGTTGGTCCACACCCACTAGTGTCCACTTGGATCATGAGCTCATTGGATCATGGCTTACCCCTTGACCTAGGGGTAAAATATTCATTTGGCTTTGGGAAGATTTAGAATAGTTTGAAATTGGGTTGGTCCAAATTTCAAAGAATTTGGAGTTGGTTTGACATCATTTGGCTCATGTTGACCAATTTTGATCAAAATGGGTCAACTTGGGTCAAGTTGACCAATTGGTCAAATTGGGTCAAACCAAGGGTTGAGTCAAGTTCATATGACTATTTGAAATGTGTTGGCATCATTTGTTTGGCTCAATTTGGTTTATATTTGGTTTTGGTTCATTTGATTTCATTTAAGTCAAATGGGTCAAGTTGACCAATTTGACTCATTTGACCTAATTGGGTTAGGTCATGGGTTGGTTTAGGTTTGGTTGGTCATTTGAAATGTATTGGTATCTTTGGTTCCAATCAATTTTAGTTTGGTTTGATTTTGGCTCAATTTGACCTTTTAGGTCAAGTTGGGTTCATGGTCAAATGGGCTAGGTTTGGTCTAGTAGGCCAATTGAGGCTTTGGTCAAGTTTAACAAGTGGTTTGGAATGAATTTGACCCATTGGTTACAATCAATTTAGCTTAGGTCAATATTTGACAAATTTTGACTTTTTAGGTCAAGTTGGGTCAAGTGGCCAAGTGGGCTAGGTTAGGCTCAAATGATGACTTCGTTATGTTCAAACATTGATCATGAATTAGTTTTGATTGATGGTTTCAATCAATTTGGCCTATGATAGATTTTGGCTAGTTTAGGTTTCATTTTGGCTAGGTGTTGACTTGGTCAACCCTTAGGTTTGATTTGGTTTGACCCAATTTGAGTGATTGATCATCTCATGATGATTGTTGCTCATAATGTGAGGCTTAGGTGGGCTTAGTTCAATCTAATTTGGGTAGGATTAGAATTTGGCTCATAAGGGATACTTTAGGTCATTTTGGGTCAAGAGAGCCTAAGTGGGTCAATTGTGTTGATCAAGGCTTGATTTGAGTTTGATTGGACCCACATATGGACTTATGATTGAAATATAAAAGCATTTGCAAGTGGTTTGAAGTAAAATGAGTTTTGATTCATTTGACAATTTCAAGTTCAAAGGGTGAACATGAGTTTGACTTGGGTTTGATTTTTAAATTTTGTTTTGGTTTGATGATTAAAGTTTATGTTGATATTTGGTTTCATTATTGATTGAATCATGAAGAAAATCAAGGGTTTGGCTTGATTTGAGTTTAATTTGGCTAAGTTCAAGAATTTGACTTAAAAGGCTTAGGTTAAATTTTGGTTGAATTTAGATGAGTTTTGAATTTAGTTTTTGGGTATTTGAATTTATATTTAATTTATATTTGTGAATATAAATGAGAATATAAATAGGTTATGAGAAAATTTCTTGAATTTGAATTGGTTTGAATTTAATTTGATCTAAGTTCATAAGAGGAAATCAAAGAAACCTAGGAAAGATTTTTGAACTTGGAATTGAGTGTTAGATTTAGTTTTGGTTATTTGAATTTATATTTTATTTATATTTGTGAATATAAATGAAAATATAAATTGGTTCTATGAAAATTTCTTGAATTTGAATTAATTTGGATTTGATTTGAGCTAATTCCATAAGATGAAATCAAAGGGCTTTGGAAAGATTTTAGATTTTGAATTCAATCATGGGTTTCAATCATTTGAAATTGATTCATGGTTTGAGAAAATTGATTGGAATTGATTTAAGGCTTGTTTTGGAATTGAAGTTGATTTGAGTTTAAAGTTTAGTTTAAATTTGGTGTTTGACTTGAAAGAAGGAAGTGATGATTTAGCTTAAGCTATAGGGTAGGCAAATTTTCCTAACACACCTAAGGCATGACCTATTCCTATGGCTAACACTTCTAAGTCTCTAGGGTTAGGTTAAGTGTTCACCTACTCACTAGAAGTGTCTTAAGACTAAGGAACTCTTGGTCCCGTCTAAGATGGAGGGGTTGAGAGCTCATTCTAAAAAAAGAACATGCATTTAGTATATTTATTCAATTTAGGTGTATGTATCTTGTTTATTTATTCAATTCAACTTAATTTCATTTATTCATTTTTTTATTACTAACTTAAGTAAATTTATACTCAATTTTAAGTTTAGTATTATTAAATTTATTATGTTTTAATTTTATAATCCATTTGCATCAATGATTCCTTCTTGTTTCAATTTATTCATTTCATGAAAATTTCTAATGTTTATTAATGAATTTAGATTAAGAAGACTAATTCCAAATTATTATTTCATACATTATGGAATAGTTCAATTTATTCCAATTAATTTTAAAGGAAATGATGGTTGTGTTTTTAAAAGAGTTTTCTTTTATCACTTTGCATAATGTGATTTCCCTTATTAATCATGACCTAAGTAGTTTAAAGAAGGGTTATTTTAATGTGTATTGAACTTGCCCTCTGTTACTTTAGATCTTTATGTCATTTCATGTTCAATTTAACTTACCCTAAAGTTCAATTATCTTTCATACTTGCATTTGTGGCCACTTTATTCCTTAATCTAAATGTCTCTAATGTATTTATATTTTGATGACTTATAAAGTTTAGGGATTAATGAACATTATATGTCAGTTTATTTTTAATAGTTTTATCATGGTTAATTGGTTATTAATTTTGGAATATAATTAAATTCCACTTTTTTACTTATCCATAACCCTTAACTTATGATTAATTATGTTCCTTTGCTTCCAGATTGCTTGGGTATTTTTATTTAAGATTTCTAATGTCAATTATGATGTTTTAAGTTTATTTTATGGGATTTATAATTTCTGTAATTTTTGATTTATTATTTCTATTAAATCGACTTAGGGAATTTGAAATTCAAGAATTCCCAATCTAAAGGTCAATTGGGATTGGAATTTTTATGAAAAGTGGGGTCCCTTGCCGATTTAATTTCCTAAAATTTCACCTTAATCATATGCATAGTTTAGGATTAATTAAGGCTTTAATTAATCAATTAAAATCTAAATTAAGCCTAATTTAGTGAGGATCATTTATGGGTTTAATTTTTATTGATTCCACTCTGGAATATGCATCTAAAGAGGGCTTATTCATAATTTTAGGGTTCTGATTGATTTATTATGATTTATTTAAATTTAGGTTGATTAATTGAATTAATTAATTAAACTGAAGGCCAAATTAAGTGATTTTGTGATTTGTTAGGTTTCAGTGAATTTCAATGATTTATTTATGTTCTTTGGTATGTGTTATGATGATTTAAATTGATTTAGTCATTTTTCATAATTTATTTCATTTAATATTAATTTACTTTATGAAAATTAGGGTTTAGAGTTTGAAATTTCAAATATTAAGGCTTATTGTTCAATAAATTATGAACAATTTACCTAATGTGTATCATAACATCAATTTCAACTCCCTAAAGTTTGAAATCATTTTGATCAATGGTTTAAGATTAATTTAGGCTTGAAAATTTTCCTTCAAACTTAAATTTTGGCCAAAATACTCCATATTATTTGGGGATTTTAACTTTAATGGATTCCCCTCATCAAGAGGAATCCATAGAGCCCAAGTTTGAAAATTTTGAATTTATATTTTATTTTCTTATGATTTATCAAATTATTTAATTAAAAAAACATGAATTTTCATTTTAAACACATCAGATCCATGTGGATCTGACGTGGCGCCACTTTCCACGTGGAGCTTTGACATTTGTCCATGCAAGATCCATGTGGATCACAATGAAAACGTCGTGCTAGTTATTAATCACATTTTAACACTAATCCCCAACCCATTGATGAGATAGGCTATTTAAATCGTCCCCATGGTGGTCGAAGTCGATAGCGGTGAATGTGGCTTCATCCCTAGCATCTAATCTCAGATCATATGGTGGGAATTAATCCAGTGATATCGAAAGGATTAAATCAGATTTCTAACTTATTAAATCATGATCGTCCATTCTAATCACACAAAACAGATAGCGGATGATCTTGCATCCCCCGAACGCTAGAAGGCAAACACCGTTCAGCTTCCATTGCTCGATCTGAGCTCATCGGAGCTTGTAGGGAGTCAAGATTGACCCCAAAATATTATGGGAGGAGATCTAAAAGGATCCTATGGTGGAAATCATGTGAAATCACAAAATATTTAAAAAAACACCAAGTCCTATTGAATTTTAATTTGCCTCATCGAGGCTCAAGATCGATGGTCCAATGACTTAGGTAGCTTCATCTTGATGAGACGAAGCCTTGTTGAGAAGCTCAAGAGTTGCCACCCAATCCCCATCGATAGCTCTATGGACCAAATGCCACCAACACGGTTGGAGTTGGTCTAGAGTGGTCTGGTGCTCAAATGGAATGAAAATCTATTCATTTTGACTCTCCTGAGCTTGGGGAAAGTGTGGGAGAAGTTAATTGAAGTTTGACAGAGTATGAGTGAGGTTGGACATATAGAGGGCTAAGTTTTGTTTGGCTTAGGTCTTGCTAGCGATAAGGAGCACAAGTCGATTGGGGGAAGCTCTAGGGACGCTTGCAAACACTCAAGAATGCTCTTCATCTCATTTGAATTGGATGGGGAGGAGTATACCTTCATACCCAAGTGATTCAATGACTAGGGATGTCTCAGCTTTGGGCAGTTATCTGACCGACGCAAGCGGCTGGAGGTGTCATTGATGGACTAAGGTCATGGGCCTTGAGTGCCTAGAGGAATGACACGGGCTAAGGTGGTGTGTACCTCCTCCCCCAAGTGTGATAATGAGGAGTCATGGGTGAACTCACCCTCTCTTGACCCATGGCTGAACCCAATAACCTTGGCTCAGGTGAGTTAGTGGTATGAATGTTTAAAGTGAGCTAAGGGTGGCTTTCATGAGTTGATGAGAAGGTAAGACCATCCAAATGGGGATTTTGTCTCATTTGGATGGGTTTGACCAATGGGTTTTGGCCTAATCTGGGTCCAACATTGGTTGGGTTTATTTGAGCTGACCAAAGGGTGGGTCATGCCTACTTTGATTGGGTTTTACTCATTTTGAACCATATGGGTCAAATTGGGTTCATTTGGGTTAGGTTGACAAATTGGTCAAATTAGGTCAAATTAGGTCAAATTGATGGTTTGGGGTAAGTTCAAATGATCATTTGAAATGTTTTGGTCCAATTGGTTTGGTTTAATTTGAAATGGATTTGGTTTTGACTCATATGGGTTCATGTGGGTCAAATGGGCTAAGTTGACCAATTTGGTCAAACTAGTCAAATTGGCTTGGATGGAGGGTTGCTTTAGGTTAAATTGAAGATTTGGGAATGATTGTAAGTGTTGGTTTGAATCAATTTAGATTTGGAAAGAGTTTTGTTCAATTTGACCTTTTAGGTCAAATTAGGCTAAATGGGTTAATTGGGTTGGTTTGATCAAATCGGGTTTAATTGGGCATTGGATTATGCTTAACAATCAATTTTTGATGGATTTGAGTTATTGGTTTCAATCAATTTGATTTAAGATTTGATTTTCCTCAATTTGGCCCTTTAGGCTTGGGTCAAGAGACCAAATTGGCTGAGGATTAAGATTTGATTGAGTTTATTTGATTTGTTTTAATTATGTTGATGGGTATTTGAATTTGGGTTGTGATTTGATTTAATCATGTTGATTGATTTGGTTTGAGTTTAGTGATTCATTTCAATTTTGATTTGATTCATTGATTTGAATTTGGCAATTCATTTTAGTTTTGATTTTAATTTTGTATGGATCCTGTCGCCATGGACCGCACTAAGGAGGGTCTATAAAACCTAGGCTTGCCTTAGATTTACCCAAAGGGGTAGTCTATTGGTCATAGTATAGACTATCAAACCTAAGAGTTGCCAGTTGGTTTGTAATAGCTATACTAGGAATAAAGCATCGGGGACTCACATCTTCCAGAGTAGAACCAGTTATTGGGGTGACCCATTGATGGCACAACAAGTCTAACCTGACCTAGGGTGACTACTGAGTGAGTGCCTCTAGGGGTCTTATCTCAACTTAGATAGTTGAGGCGATTCATATAGTGAGTTTTGCACACACTATCCAAAAGATTGGATGCCTACTTGGGAAGAGATGCCTCTGAAGAGATGCCTCTGGGGGGCTTATCCTACTCCATAAGATTACATTTTATTTGTTTATTTGATTATCTTAAACCTTGTTGGTTTGGAAGGGACCACACTAAGAAAAATCCATGAGGGTTTTGGCCTGTCTTAGATTTATTTATCCAAGGGATAATCCTTACATCCACAGTACGAAGCTTTCAACCACAAGGGTGGCTAATAGGAAAGTGAAATTGTCCAATCTGGTAGTAACCTAAGTCATGTTTAGATGAGGTCATAAAGATGTAATCCAAATGGAATGCCAATAGGGAAGGTGCCTCTAGGGGGCTTATCCAAATCCCTGAAATATAAAACCTATAGGTATATGGTGGCCAGCTTAAAGAGAAAGCCTGGGGACTCACATCTGTTTGCGCGGTGTTCTCCACCGAGTGGGTTATTATTAGCAAAGTGAGCACCAAGGTTCCATCGATCGATTTGGTCAATCTAGGAAGAAACCATGGGGACTCACATCTCAACCCGACCATCATGATAGTCTGTCATCGGCTAGACAACTACTATTCGACTTAGGGAGACATCGAGTGGGGATTCATAAAGAAGGACTAAACCCAAGTTTGAAGTAATCAAGAGGAAGAGGAGCCAATGGGTAAGACCCTAATCCTCAAATATAAACTCAGACCCAGTTAGTGCGAGGCTAGTTTAAGAAGAAAGCTTCGGGACTCACATCTTCTTAAGCAAATCCAACATCATGGTAGTTTATTGGTAATGAAATAAGACATACCACATTTACAAGGCACTCATCAATTTGTAGTGGCTAATCTAGGAGGAAAGCATGGGTCTCACATCCTCTTAAATAAAAAGATCATTGGGTAGACACACTGGCTAAGTAGTTAATTGAGCCAAGCTTAGAGGAGCTACTATGTGAGGGCCACTTGGGGATTTATCTCAACTCAGGGTAGCCCGAAGCAATTAGGTTTGTGTTTATTTGAAATTTTATGCTTGTGATGTGCTAATGAATGATATAATGCAACTCGGGTTCTTTTACACCTACCCTAAATACACCATGAAAATAATTTGATAACTGAAATCATTTTAACTTGAAGAGATGTTTGATAAGAGATGAATTTTATTGATGAAAAATTATTTTGAACATTATTTATGGATAATATTTCTTTAAATAGAGCTCCTTGATTGAAAGCATCAAGAGTTCTCCTTTGTAGTTTATGAGTTTATAGGATCCACCTTGGTAAGCCTTTTTTATGGCGAATGGGTCTTCCTAAGTGGGTTCAAACTTGCCACCCATCTTCTGGGCAACAATTGATCTCCTTAGAGCTAAAATAAGCTCTCCTACTTAAAAAGCTCTAGGGTGGATCAACTTATCATGAGCTTAAACCATCTTTGCATTGTATAACTTGAGGTTCTAGCATACTCGTAAGCATCTTTCTTCCAAACCTTTGAGTTCTTCTAACTTAAACTTGGCATTCAGTTGGGTTATGATTTTGCTATCCAGAACTATCTGTAGTGATAGGAGTTGAACTTCTAGTGGTAGAACAACATTGGACCCATACACAGAATTAGATTGTGTTGGAGTTCGTGGTAGTAGCCAACAAAGCTTCAACTAACTACTCATGCCACTATCATTTGTTATCATCGAGTGTCTTCTTGAGTATTTGGATAATAGTTTTTTTGAAGCCTTCTACTAAATTGTTCACCTGTGGGTAGTAGATGATAGAGTATCTCCAATCTATGTTGTGTCTTTGGGTGAAGTTATTGATTTTAGTACTCATGAAAGTAGTACCATTATCAAATATGATTTAGCGGGAACCCCAAAATCTATAAATGATATGGTTCCTAAAAAATTGGAGCGCATGTTGAGCTTTGACCTCCCTAAGCGGAATTGCCTCCACCCCCTTGGAGAAGTAGTCCGTAGCTACAATAATGAATCGATGACCCTTAGATGAAGGAAGATCAATTAGACCCACTATGTCAGTGCCCCAACACTTGAATGGCCATGATGCCAAGGTTAGATCCATAATGTTGGGAAGCTCGTGTAGACCACTCTAAGTACCTGGCATTGGTGAGATTGCTTTGCTTCATCCATGCAATCTGTGATCATTGTCGGCCAATAATATCCAAGTCTCTATATTTTGGCTTTCATCTTAGGACTGGATTGATGAGCATCACATAATATTGAGTGTACCTCAACCATGATATTATAGTCTTTATGTTTGTCTAAAAAATATAACCATATATGATGAAATGACCGTCAGTATAAGGCACCATCCACGAGGGAGTAAAAAAGTTCCTTTTGCTTCACTTCATGTGCTTGAGACCTCTCTTGAGGTAGTTTGCCTTTGATTAGGTAATCAATGAAGGGTTGCCTCCAATCTAGTTCTTCATCCTTTTTGGCAACATCATCCTCCCCTTTAATAGAGTATTTGTCGATGAGTTCAATATTAATAAGAGGTAGGACTTGTCTATTATGGGCCTTTATTAATATGGACTCATCTTTTGAACATGCCAACTTCTTGGCAAGCTTGGCTAAAGGATCAACTATAGAGTTTTCTCCTTAAGGAATCTTGTAGATTATGACCTCGATAATTTGAGCTAGCAACTCCATAGTTTACTTATGGTAGTGATGGAGTTTGGGCTTCAAGACCTTATAGTACCAAGTGATCTGATTGATGACTAGTTGAGAATCCCAAAAGATGTTGATGTTCTGAATGCCTAGTGAGATAATTAACTCCAGACCAATAATTAGAGCCTTATATTCAGCTTCATTATTGGTGCAAGGCTCAGATAGATGATATGCAAATCTCATTATTTTACTATATGGCATTAAGAGAACTATCCCCGCCCCTGCCTTACCTGGAATAACAGATTATGGTTCTTCTCCTATTTGAATGGAAGTCATACCATCAAAGTACATCTCCCAGTGATGAATGCTACTATCCCTTAAGTTTATGATTTGTTCATCGGTGAGATCATCACTGAGCAAAGAATTTGCAGGAAGTGGATGCACTGCTAAGAAATCCATTAGTGCTTGTCTTTTCACCACACTAAGGGGGTATGAATGTGATATCCAACTGTGATAAAATCATGGACAATCAAGCCATCTATCTATATAGTGTCAGTCTTGTAATGAGATATTGTAGTGGATTGATTCTAGAAATCAAGTTTACTTTATGAGAGAGCATATAATGTCTAGCTTTTGGGCTAATAAGATTAAAGCTAGGCAATGCTTCTCAATGGGTGGGTAATTTTCCTTAATAGGCATCAGACGATAGTTGAGATAGTAGAGTGCATTCTCTTTCCCCTCATCGTTGGTTGGGCCAACAAAGTGCTAAGGGAGTCATCTAATATAGCAGTGTAGAGTATAAGTGGTTTTCCCAAGATAGGGGCAGCTAAGTATAAGTGGTTTTCCCAGGATAGGGGCAGCTAAGACTAGCAGCATCATAAGGTATTGCTTGATGCTCTCAAATGTTTATTGGCACTTATCATCCTAATTAAACTTGGCATCCTTCTTTACCATTGTTGAGAATGGTTGCCATCTACCTGATATGTTGGATATAAAGCATCTCAGATATGACAACCTCCCTTGGAATGATCTAAGCTGGGTTAGAATTTTAGGGGGTGGCATTTGCAATATCACTTTAATCTTCTCTAGGTCAATTTCAATTCCACAGTGTCAGACAATGAACCTAAGAAACTCCTTTGAAGCTACTTCGAATGCACACTTCAGAGGTTCATTTTGAGGTTGTATTCTCTTAACTACTTGAAAACTACTCTCAAGTCAAAGAGATGGTCTCCCTTTTCTTTACTTTTTATCAAGAGATCATCAATGTAGCATTCAACTTGGCGGTGAATGAGTTCATCAAATATTTGAGTCATGGCCTACTAGTATGTGGTACTAGCATTTTCAAGGTTGAAAGGCATGACTTTATAGTAACAAACTCTGATCAAGAATCTGGAAGCAGTCTTCCTTTCATCTTCAGGTGTCATCTTTATTTGGTTATATCTAGATGAACCATCCATGAAAGAGAAAATTGCATGACATGAGGCGATGTCCACCATCAATTTTGGTATTGGAAGTGGAAATTCATCTTTTGGACATGCCTTATTAAGATCACTAAAGCCTACACATACATAAATTTCACCATTCTTCTTCTTAACTGAGATGATGTTAGCCAACCAGGTGGGGTATTTTTTTCTCCCAGATGAAACCATCATCAATCAGTTTCTTGACTTCAGAAATGACTTATTGTTCAATGTCCAACCATATGTGTATAGGAGCCTGCTTGATGGGGTTAGCGTAAGGCTATATCGGTTACTTTATGATCGCTACGTTAGAAGCTAATCTAAACATTTCTTCATAACTCCATGCAAAGTAGTCCTTAAACTCAGTGAGTAATCTAACTAAGTGATTGGTTTCAGATTTATTCATCAAAAAACTGATGTACGTCAGGCATGGATTATCTTCAGTCCTCAAGTTGATTTCCTTGAGCTCATCGATGGTTAATTTATTTTTTCTTTGAATTCTGGGGGTGCATACTTAATTTGTAAATCATCTAAATCATCAAAAGTTTATAAACACATATCCTCATATGATTTAATGTGGTTTGAGAAGAACCTATCAGATTCTAGAAGATTGGGGATGAATAAGCCGTTGTCATCATCAACTAGGCCAAGTAGATCAAAGCTTAGTCTTGGTCTTCATTGAGAGCTCTTGAATTTCTTGTTCCATAAACTTTTAAAGTACTCTGACCTATGCTTACGCTATGCATGCGAAATTAAACCATTCTTTGGCAATTAAAAACACAAGATGAGTACCAATCAAAAAAAAATTTTATTAACTCTTTAAATGTATCATCCTCAAGTTCTACATCAACTTCTTGACTCGAGGTTGATGCTCTAGGGTAAACCTTTAGATATTGGTGGTCGTACATACTTTGGGGGAATCTTTAACTACTAAACCCTCAACTTTTTGTAAGGAAAGTGGGGTCAAAGCTAAGGTGTCCAGCTGATGTCTGACAGTTTCACATAAGGAAGGTTTAAATACACTCATGCTTTGCTTGAGGACCCATAATTTATTATTGTTGGGCTCTAGTGTCACCTCCAACAAGGTCTACTATCAAGAAGAGTAGCCCAACATGCTAACTACATAGGACTCATCCTCTGAACAAGATTCTATGTCTACGTAGATAGCAGGTGTACTCCTGGATGCTGGGATGAATCTCATGGTGGGTGGTAAGTATGGAGGTCTACCACTTCTAGGACTCCCCCTGGACTTGCCTCTTCCTCATCCTAGTGGTGGTCGAGTCATCCTCCCCACTTGTTCAAATAGAGTAATGAACTATGGGTGAAATCTAATGTCGGGCTCTATATCCTCCCTAAGATCTTCTTCTCATTCCATTTTCTTTTCTTTTTCTTTTTCATTTTGATTAAGATCATGAGAGAAGATATTTTATTTCTTAGGGAGGTAATAGACCACATCCTCATAAATCCTAACATCATGAATTGTGAATGACTTGAGATCTCCTTTGACATAATATTCGATTCCATCCCTTAATAACTTAATGCACTGATGTAAGGAGGATGGAATGATGTTGTTCTCATGTATCCAATGTTGCCCTAGCAAAGCATTGAAAGATGTATCAGAATCTATTATGTGAAATTTGTCTTCCGTCTACCAATCTTATAAAGGCAACACTATAGAGCCTAAGGTCCTCTTACCATGTTCATTGAATCCTTTTAATATTATCCTCTTAGTTTGGAGTTTAGTGATGTAGATCCTTAAGTAGGTAAGGGTTCTTAGACTCATAATGTTCACTAATGCACCTGGATCACTAAAAACTTTAGATAGCCTGAATATGCCAACATCCACTGTAATGTAGAGGGGAAGGTTGTGATTTATCATTCCTAGAAGTAGGTCTTTATCTGTGAAAGTGACACTTAGGATCTTTTTTGAAAAGCATGCCTCCACTCCAGTTGCGACCAACTAAGCTAAGCATATTTTAGGGTCAAGCTAGGCTTTTGACTAATGATTCCCTCATCTCTTTGGATAAGATAAGGGCATCATATGTGCCTAACTTAGCTGGAAGCTTTTAAAGATGTGCTAGGATATAGTAGTTAACTTTAGGCTGGTCCTTCACAAGCATATCTAGGGGTGGAGCATCTTGTAGAGGGGCTATCTGCTCATTAGAACCAATGACCTGTTTATCTTTATGTTGAGGAGCTACCCTAGGAGGTAGAACTTTGCCACTATGAAGGTTGACTTCAGTGACTTCTTGTGATAAGGTGCTTGTAGAAAGTTCTACCTACTCATCAGGTATACTAACAGCTTCTCCTAAAGGATCATCGAAGTTGGGTGACTCTAAATCAATCTCAAGAGGTGAATCCTGATGATTCAGAAAAGAGTAATATATTTCTAAATTGGAGTGAAATTTATAGGAGTTATTTAAATTATTATTTCTATGACTTTGAGAGCTATCAATTAGAATGAAATCACTAAGATGATCAAAGGTAGACATAATGTAAGCTGAATCATTCTTCTTTATTGATTTCTTGAATTTTGGAGGTGGTACATGATAGAAATCAAGTAAAGTAAGCGGAGTAAGGGGTTTGGTGCGCTTGTCCACAGATACAATGCTCCTGTTGGTGGAGGTGGAGATGGTATATATGGTAGATGTAACTGTGGAAGGAATAATATAGGACTCATATGGTGGTTGCGCTATCAAACTATCCCAGGCAAGTGATGGTTGCTGCTGCTGAGCTTCCAGCCTCCCCGAGTTGTCCCTCATAATTAGCAAACCTTCCTAAGTGTTGGAGATCTGAGTTGAGTCCGACACCTAAAGAGAAAGTTTCTTAATTTTAGAAATGATTTTCTTAGAGGTACCAGATAAAGAGATATCTTAAATTTCTTTTATTTTGAGAGAATCAGATGTATCCCCAAAGGTTACTTTAATGGAACCAGAGGTTTGTTCTACTAAGTATTCTTTGGAGGTAACTATGGCTCCCGACTTGTAGCTATGCTCAAGCTAGTCCTTGAATGTAAAACAATCCTCTAAGATATGACCTAGCATGCGGTGGTAGGGGAAGTAGTTAGGATCATCACTCCTACTCACTTCCTCAAGCTTTTTAGGCCCGGGTAGCTGGAAATCAGGTTTCATAAGAAGGTTCTTGAAGATCTTTCTAACTACCTCTCTCTTGAATGAATATGGTTTGTTGAGTTTATTGACAAGAGTAGGTAGAAAATATCTACCTGACAGTGGATACTAATAGCGCTACTGTGGTGGTTGCCATTGTGGCGGTCGAGATAGTGGAAGAGGAGGCGGGAGTGGTGGCTGCTAAACTTGGGGCCTCTCAAATTATGCTCTCACTGGCTGCTTTCCCTTTTCTACTGCCACTATAATCTCTGGCTTCTTCTTAAAGACTTTCTGAGGCTTGGGCTTTGATGATTGGTCTGAGAAGGGTAACTATTTGTAGGTTAGCCACATTGCTGATTAATTTCTCAAATATCTTCATGGTAAAATCATTGAGCATGAAGGTGACTAGGCCATGGATATTCTTGAGAAGAATCTCAATGGCATACTACTATTGTAACTGTTGTTTGTATTTCATACTTAGGTTGCACCATCTAAGAATGTAATCAACAAGGGACTTGTTAGACTTTTGCTTATATACAACAAGGTCCCCTACAATTACCCTTTGCAAGGCTCTAGCAAATCTCTTAATGAAGAGCTTTATAACTCTGCAAAGGACTTCACTGAACCATTGGGCAGTTCAATGTGCTAATCAAATGAAACTCTGAAAAGGCTACTAATAAACTATTAGAAAAGTAATGCTTTGCTACTACTAACATTGCAATAGCTAGCTTTGTAGTGTGTTATATGCTGCCTTAGGTTCCCTTGGGGTATTGAACTACATCAAATTCCTCCAGGTAGGGTCTACCCTTTGGAACCGATGAGCTCCATCAGGCTCGCACCAATGCTTCCTTCACTTGCTGCTTGACCATCTGCTTGATATATTTTTCATGCATGGAGGTGTTATCAGTGACCTTCCTATGTAAGCTACTAGCATATTCATCTATAGGAGTGCTCTTGGGATGATCTAGGATGTGTACTAGCTCACGTTGGTCGGCTTCCATAGGAGTGAGTTGTGAAACTAGGGCTTGGTTCTGCAAGGCTAAGACCACTATCATCAACTCCTTTACCCTTCTCTCCATCCTATCAATTTGGTCATCTTTAAGCTTGATTTGTTAAAGGAGGTGTTGAGTTGAGTTCGATGCCTCACCTTCTTCAACTATAATGACTTCCTGGCTAGGTTGTTCCCTATGCTAGGATCCTCAAGTATTTACCATGTGGACTTCTATAATATCATCCAATAGTTTATCCTCATCAGTGTTGAAATCAACCATACCCATCTCTTGGTTGGACGCATCATCCCTGACTATCTACCTCATCACGACATGATAGTCCTCCAAAATATCATCCAAAGATCTATCATCCACCCAACCTGGTGCTACTAGAACATAGGCTGAATGGTGACTCCCAACAGGACTAAGCTCAAATAAAGAAATACACTGAATGTTGGTGGAGCTCTCCTAACCCGACTTAACCATTATAGAGTCACCTCGCCTCCTTGCTTTCTCCTCCAACTCGGTGGAGCGACCATGACACTCTTGGGCTGGCACTCCTTCGTCTCCACTGTTAGGATGGAAGGTCAAATGGGGTAGCTCGGCCTCACCTCAATGGATGAAGTAGATGAAGTGTGGTCCTTGGGACATAGCCGTAACACCAAGGAGGATGCCCTCTTTCTAGATGCTGGTTTGTGGAACTTGGTAGGGACTTCAGATGGTGGAACATGAATTGGTGATGGTGGTTGGTGCGTGGATTAGTATAAAGGGGGTGACACAAGCTGCCTCTCTACTAGAGATCTCCTCCTATGACTAGAATTAGTAAGTACAATCCTGTTTGAATGATTGATTCTATCAGCCTATTGATCAAAATGGTCAATTAAAGTGGAGGTCACTGATTTCCTGGTGAACCTCCTTCTATCCCTCTTATCTGCTTGGGCTGCAATTTTGGAGACCATGGCCCTTTATCTATGGATCTGATCCCTAACACTCCTAAGGATCACATGTCTTAAGTCATGTAAGGTAGTGGACTTTGAGAATCTGTGTGCTCTCCCAAATCTCCTAAGCATAGACTATAGACTAGCTTAGGGCCTCCTCCTCTCCCTATCTGGTGTCTCATACTCTGTAGATCATGGGGGTGTTTCAATAATCTTCTTGATGCCCTCCTCTCCCTCTACAGTTGAAAGGGGGTGAAACCTAATGCCACCTAGAAGGGGAGAGGTCTCATGATGGGAGTCCTCCTCAGCCACGTGGGAGGCTTCCTCAACCTCCTTAGCCATGCGCTAGTAGTGTCTCCTGATATCCTTATTTTTATTACAGCACTGGGTCTTAATTAGTGGAGCAAGATAGGAGGTACAACCAGCCTTAAACAAGAGGGAGACTATCTCAGAGGCTAAGATAGACTTTACCTTAAAGATTAGAGAAACTATAGAGGCAGTACTAGTCCAAATTGAAACTATGGTAGGCATAATTGGCACTCATGGAAGGAGAACTTCTACAACCTTCCTCTTCAAGGAGGGGAACTCAGTATTGGATTGCAGGTCAAACTGTAGAAGTGACTTTTTATTTGCCACCTCCTCTCTACTGATTGTGGTGCGGGAAGGTCCCTCACAAGTGACTTTGAAGTGATCAAAGATAAGGCCAAACTTCATGATGGGGGTGGTGGTGAGTATGGCCTGATCTAGGGATAAATCCATACTAGAGGTGAATGAGAAAATAAGCCTGTCGAAAGACATGATGCTGATTGAGTGCTTGAAGGAAAAAAGAAATAGGGCATATACTTCATTGTTGGAAAAGAGAATGGGATTATACTTTGTTTTTGATTTGTTGTTGTTTGATTTAACTTCTTTTTACTTTGAATTGGAACCTTATTTAACAAATTTGATTATGTTAAATGGGGTTCATTTGTATGTTGGAGAGATTTGGAAATTTATTGAGAAAAATATCTTGCTTTTGAACTTCATTGAATTTTGGGAATGTTGGATGAAGCTTACTTCACCAAGCTAGTGGTAAGAGGTTCTTAACTTTATTTGAATTATTTTTGGGTAATTTCTTTGATTAATTTTATTGTATCTATTGGAGGTCTAATAGGGAATTTAAGGCTTACTTGGAGGGAGGTCCTAAAACCTATAAGATGTTGGCCACCCTTACTTAAGTATAAAATGACCAAGGTGTCCAATAGAATGAAAGATAGTCTTGGGCTTATATAAAATATTAGCCCACTATCGATGCTTAGAGATAATGATTGAGTACTAAAGATGGAGGGAGGACTAATCCCCAGCAGAGTCGCCAAAAAATATATGGTGTTTTAATTTGGAGTCATTTGGACACCACACTAATCTTAGGGGGTACTTACTGAAGTGATTAGGTATGACATTAAGGTATGATGTACCATCTAAAAAAAATGAAAAAATTACCATATAATAGACATAATCACCTAATAAAGACTCATAAGGCAGATGGGTCTTCGCATATACCAGAGATCTTGCCCTTACTTTACATAAAAAAATAAAGTAGTGTTTATTTTATGGCGGGTTCTTTAGTTCCCTATGGAAGCAAGCTTTCATAGTTAATTACATCCTAGAAATTATAATTTTAAGAATACTCCAATTAAAGTAGGATACTTTTGGGAATTCAAGTGGGAATGTTCAATTTGGAAAGACTTATTTTTGGATTATAAAGGAAGATAAATAGCGAGTTCTCATGATACTAAGAAGCCTAATGAGCACTCCAAGCTGCCCTATGGTGAGGCTTTATGTGTTTGAAAGTGAAGATTTATTTTAATTTGAGTTGAAATTTTATTAGAATTCTAGGGCTTATAGTTTATCAACAAAAGATTATGGAAATACCTAAGAGGTAATGACTTATACTTGTAGCTCAAAGAAAACAAGCAAGCTCAGATCGTAAACTTAAGATGCTTTAGCACAAGCTGAAAGCATGACTTAAATCTAAATAGAAAATAGAACATTATGGTTTACCTTCATAAGAGAGGGTAAACCCATACCGACTCTACTAAACTTACAACCACTTGGAATGGCAACCAGCTAACACCTCCTATGATTTAAAACCATGTAGGCTGGTCTTATGTAAGTGCAAGATAGTTAAGCTAATATTTAACTATGAAGGAGACTAAAAGTCCTAAGCTCACTCCCTAAGAGACTAGATCATGATTGGCATGAGTAAATGACTTAAGTTTAATGCAAAATTGTATAATTTTTATTTTATTTTGACACATTCATTTGGACAAAGGCCTGGGACAATTATGCCTAAATGCATGATGAAATTAGATTGTTGGCTAAATCAGTGGGAGGAGATGTTCTCCACTACAAGGGATGCCCTCACAGGTCAATCATTCCTATATCATGAAAGAGTGGAGATCCTCCCTATTCAAGAAAGGAATAAGATAATATGCATGATTATTGAAACATACATCATTCAGCTAAAGGGGTTACTACATCATTTAATTATCTTGATTATAGCCTAAGTTTTAAAATGAGGTTATGAGTTATTTTTAATTTAGTTATTAGTTATTAGTGGGGGTAGAAAAATTAATTTAATCCTAAAGAGCCTATTGTATCTAGGCCACACATTCAATCATCAAACTTAAAAAACCTATGAAATTCATGTCATTTCTATTATGCAAGGTAAACAGAACAATCAAACATTGATAGATTCCTTAAAAGAATAAAAGGTCAGTGCAGTCGAGTACTGCCGTACACCTCAAAAATAAAAGAAGTTGGGTAGTTGAGCTCTACCTTTATACAACCTAGATTACAATTGAATATTATAATTACAATAAAGATAAATTCTATGGGGGTCTTCATTCCTTGCCTATCCTTCTTCTTCCTTTGGTTTGGTTTTGCTCCAAGGCTTCACAGGGTCTCCCTGGGGTTTCCCTTCTAGCCACTACTCATCTTAATTCCCATAGCACTAATCCTAATTCCTATTACAAAATTACATTTTTTGGAAAAATGAAATCTAACTACACCTGCAAAATAGATTTTAGCTAAACAATAATACAAACATAACTGTCATATTCCATAATTTGGACTTAGCACCCTACACATGGGTAACTAAGCCCACCTATCCTAAAGTGGGTTTTGCAAAGGGGGTATAAACAACCTGCAATCAAGAGAATTTATAATTATTTTATTTCAGCAACCCCTTTAACATAATCCCTTATAGAAAACATCATTAGGCTAACAAGGACTTAACATCCAGTTTATGTATAAATAATCTTAACATTTAGTCTAAAACATTATATCACAAAATAAAACACAACATCATATCATACACCATCCTAACTTAGAGCTAGAAGTAGTGACTTAGCATTTTAATGTCTGTGCTTAGGCTTAGTGTAGTATATCTTAGCTAGGCTTTAGAATTATAATTGGCTAAGCTTGGAATTATTTAATTTAAAACATGAAAGGTGGATTCATTTTAAGTTATTAAGAGAATTGATGGATTTTAATCTATATTTTTCTTTATTTCATTTGACATTCACCTAGAATCTAAGTATTATAAAGAGAAGAAAGCAGCTTAACCTCCTTTATCCATATACTAAGTTATTTTCTAAAGCATGTTATTATAATTTGGTTTCTTTTAATGACTATTGTATTAAATGTTCTATTAATCCTAAATTTGGGTTAATCTTAAAGAATCTTATTCAAACATGAAAGGAATCTTAAGATTAATGAGATTGAATTACTATCACATGGATAATGTTATATCATTCCTTTTCATCATCAATACATGCATATGATTTTGAACTTAACATACCTATACATGCAATATTTTTTTGGCACACTTAAATGATTGTGAATGCATATATTTTTGGTAGAAAATAAGAATTTCATTCCTTAGCTAAGTACATATATACATGTATTAAAGATTTAAGCAAGTACATGCCGTTGTTTAAACTAGGGAAGTGAGGTCATCTAAGACCTCTTTATGGCTACTTAAAGTTTCGTGTTCCTAGGATGTCTAGACTATATACTTGCTATCTTAAATACATATGAGTGTATACATAATCATGAGAATGAAATTCATGCAAAAGATTGTATGTTAATAAATTTATTTATTCATGTAAAGTAAAACTTTATTCAAATTCTAATGCATGTAAACATATGAATGAAATTATGTAAGCACGTGCCATTATTAACCATGGAAGTGATGTAATCTAAGATCTCGTTGGGGTAACTTAAAGTCTTGTATTTCTTGGATGTCTAGACTATATATTTACTAACATCCAAACACATATAAACATACACATGAATCATAAAGATAAAATAATACTTTAACATGTCTAAGCTGTAAGCATATGTAAATCTTATGTAATATTCATAGCCAACATCAATTTAAATTTTTATTATTAATTTATGACTTTGACATTTTTTTGAAATTTATTAGTGATAATAGCCACACATATAATAAGATTGATTCAACACATGCAACTTATACATATATAATTCGGTTCATTTGATTCTTTTTATTTGAAAACATGAATGGATGATATTAGAAGACATAGAAAACTTATAATGATTGAAAAGGAATGATTAAACATTGCGACATAATATAGTCAATCATATTAATTCCTAAGGATAATAAAGTCAATAAAATCATTTAAGGTTAACCAAAGTTTCTTATAATATTTGATGTTTATGTTTGAATTATTAAACTTAAGGAAGAGAAATAACATTGGCTATTCTTCCCCATCCCATGTGAATGATTTAATGTGTTTAAGGAAAAAATAATTAAATGAATTTTATGGGCTGATTAAATTCAAATCATTAAGCAAATGATTTAATTTTTCCTTTCCTAAGTTTCTTCAATTCAATTAATCACTTGATCATGAGCCTCCGACGATATGCTAATGAAAAATTAAAATTTGCAATGCATCTAAAGGACCTAAATTATGGCCAAAATACTCCATATTATTTGGGGATTTTAACTTTAATGGATTCCCCTCATCAAGAGGAATCCATAGAGCCCAGTTTGAAAATTTTGAATTTATATTTTATTTTCTTATGATTTATCAAATGTTTTAATTAAAAAAACATGAATTTTCATTTTAAATGCATCAGATCCAAGTGGATCTGACGTGGCGCCACTTTCCACGTGGAGCTATGACATTTGTCCATGCAAGATCCATGTGGATACTGCAACAAAATGACAGTGCAAGCTAAGTTATTAATCACATTTTTAACACCTAATTAATCCCCTAGCCCATTGATGCCATGCGGGTGCTGATGTGCCATCGCTTTCCACATGTCACCATGGGAAAGGCTATTTAAATCATCCCCATGGAGGCCGAGTCAGCAATAGCAAATGTGGCTTCATCCCTAGCATCTAATCTCAGATCAGATGGTGGGAATTAATCCAGTGATATCTAAAGTATTAAATCGGATTTCTAATTTATTAAATCATGATTGTCCATTCTAATCACACAAAACATACAACGGATGATCTTGCATCCCCCGAACGCTAGAAGACAAACACCGTTTAGCTTCCATCGCTCGATCTGAGTTCATTGGAGCTTGTAGGGAGTCAAGATTGACCCCAAAATATTTTGGGAGGTGATTTAAGAGGATCCAATGGCGGAAATCATGTGAAATCACAAAATCTTTAAAAAAACACCAAGTCCTATTGAATTTTCTATGATTTACTAAAATTTGCCTCATCGAGGCTTAAGATCGATGGTCCAATGACTTAGGTAGCTTCATTTTGATGAGACGAAGCCTTGTTTCTCCCCCATCCGACAAATCTATGGACCAAATGCCACCAACACAGTTGTCGAAGTTGATCTAGGAGTGGTCTCTGGTGCACAAATGGAACAAAAATCTATTCATTTTGACTCTCCTGAGCTTGGGGAAAGTGTGGGAGAAGTTAATTGAAGTTTGGCAGAGTATGAGTGAGGTTGGACATATAGAGGGCTAAGTTTTGTTTGGCTTAGGCCTTGCAAGCGATAGGGAGCACAAGTGGATTAGAGGAAGCTCTAGGAATGCTTCAAACACTCAAGAATACTCTTCATCTCATTTGAATTGGATGGGGAGGAGTATACCTTCATACCTAAGTGATTCAATGAATAGGAATATCTAGGCTTTGGGCAGTTGTCCGGC
Organism: Cymbidium sinense; assembly: GCA_021442155.1. Classification (NCBI taxonomy): domain Eukaryota; kingdom Viridiplantae; phylum Streptophyta; class Magnoliopsida; order Asparagales; family Orchidaceae; genus Cymbidium; species Cymbidium sinense. The sequence continues at coordinate 105,665,308 of CM038216.1, forward strand.
CGACGCAAACGGTTGGAGGTGTCATTGATGGATTGAGGTCAAGGGTCTTGAGTGGCTAGAGGAATGACATGGGCTAAGGTGGTGTGTACCTCCTCCCCCAAGTGTGCTAATGAGGAGTCATGGGTGAACTCACCCTCTCTTGACCCATGGCTAAACCCAACAACCTTGGGTTGGGTGAGTTAGTGGTATAAATGTCTAAAGTGAGCTAAGGGTGGCTTTCATGAGTTGATGAGTAGGTAGGACCATCCAAATGGGGATTTTGTCTCATTTGGATGGGTTTGACCAATGGGTTTTGGCCAAATCTGGGTCCAACATTGGTTGGGTTTATTTGAGCTGACCAAAGGGTGGGTCATGCCTAGTTTGATTGGGTTTTGCTCATTTTGAACCATATGGGTCAAATTGGGTTCATTTGGGTTAGGTTGACCAATTGGTCAAATTGATGGTTTGGGGTAAGTTCAAATGATCATTTGGAATGTTTTGGTCCAATTGGTTTGGTTTAATTTGAAATGGATTTAGTTTTGACTCATATGGGTTCATGTTCAAATGGCTAAGTTGACCAATTTGGTCAAACTAGTCAAATTGGCTTGGATGGAGGGTTGCTTTAGGTTAAATGGAAGATTTGAGAATGATTGTAAGTGTTGGTTTGAATCAATTTAGATTTGGAAAGAGTTTTGTTCAATTTGACCTTTTAGGTCAAATTAGGCTAAATGGGTTAATTGGGTTGGTTTGATCAAATTGGGTTCAATTGGGTATTGGATTATGCTTAATAATCAATTTTTAATGGATTTGAGTTATTGGTTAAAATCAATTTGATTTAAGATTTGATTTGACTCAATTTGGCCCTTTAGGTCAAATTGGGGCAACTTGGGTCAAGAGACCAAAATTGGCTGTGGATTAAGATTTGATTGAGTTTGTTTGATTTGTTTTAATTATGTTGATGGGTATTTGATTTGGGTTGTGATTTTATTTAATTATGTTGATTGATTTGGTTTGAGTTTAGTGATTCATTTCAATTTTGATTTGATTCGTTGATTTGAATTTGGCAATTCATTTTAGTTTTGATTTTGTTGGTTAATTTTGTATGGATCCTATCAGTTTGCGATGGACCGCACTAAGGAGGGTCTATAACAGCCTAGACTTGCCTTAGATTTACCAGTCCAAGGGGTTAGTCTATTGGTCATATATTATAATTATCGACAAGGGTTGCTTGGTTTGTAATATACTAGGAATAAAGCTGACTCACATCTAGTAGAACTATTGGGGTGACCCGTTGATGGCACAACAATACTAACCTGACCTAGGGTGACTACTGAGTGAGTGCCTCTAGGGGTCTTATCTCAACTTAGATAGTTGATGCGATTCATATAGTGAGTTTTGCACACACTATCCAAAAGATTGGATGCCTACTTGGGAAGAGATGCCTCTGGGGGTCTTATCCTACTCCATAAGAGGTTTCATTTTATTTATTTATTTGATTATCTTAAACCTTGTTGGTTTGGAAGGGACCACACTAAGAAGGAGCCATGAGGGCTTTGGTCTGTCTTAGATTTATTGGTCCAAGGGATAATCCTTACATCCACAGTACGAAGCTTTCAACCACAAGGGTGGCTAATAGGAAAGTGAAATTGTCCAATTTGGTAGTAACCTAAGTCATGTTTAGATGAGGTCATAAAGACATAATCCAAATAGAATGCCAATAGGGAAGGTGCCTCTAGGGGGATTATCCAAATCCCTGAAATATAAAACCTGTAGGTATATGGTGGCCGACTTAAAGAGAAAGCGTGGGGACTCAGATCTGTTTGAGCAGTGTTCTCCACCGAGTGGGTTATTGCCAGCAAAGTGAGCACCAAGCAACCTAAGGTTCCCGTCAATTTGCGATGACCAATCTAGGAAGAAACCATAGGGGACTTACATCTTCCTAAGCAGAACTAACCATCAGGATAGTGAAGACAACTACTATTCTAGGGAGACTACCGAGTGGGGATTCATAAAGAAGGACTAAACCCAAGTTTGAAGTAATCAAGAGGAAGAAGAGCCAATGGGTAAGACCCTAATCCTCAAATATAAACTCAGACCCAGTTAGTGCATAGAGGCTAGTTTAAGAAGAAAGCTTCGGGACTCACATCTTCTTAAGCAAATCCAACATCATGGTAGTTTATTGGTCATGAAAGAAGACATACCACATTAACAAGGCACTCATCAATTGTAGTGGCTAATCTAGTAGGAAAGCATGAGTCTCACATCCTCTTAAATAAAAAGATCACTAGGGAGACACACTGGCTAAGTAGTTAATTGAGCCAAGCCTAGAGGAGCTACTAAGTGAGGGCCACTTGGGGACTTATCTCAACTCAGATTAGCCCGAAGCAATTTGGTTTATGTTTGTTTGAAATTTTATGCTTGTGATATGCTAATGAATGATAGGATGCAACTTGAGTTCTTTTATACCTACCCTAAATACACCATGAAAATAATTTGATAACTGAAATCATTTTAACTTGAAGAGATGTTTGATAAGAGATGAATTTTATTGATGAAAAATTATTTTGAACATTATTTATGGATAATATTTCTTTAAATAGAGCTCATTGATAGGAAGCATCAAGAGTTCTCCTTTATAGTTTATGAGTTTATAGGATCCACCTTGGTAAGCCTTTTCTATGGCGAATGGGTCTTCCTAAGTGGGTTCAAACTTGCCACCCATCTTACTGCAATGATCTCCAGAGCTAAAATAAGCTCTCCTACTTAAAAAGCTCTAGGGTGGATCAACTTATCATGAGCTTGAACCATCTTTGCTTTGTATAACTTGAGGTTCTAGCATGATCGTAAGCATCTTTCTTCCAAACCTTTGAGTTCTTTTAACTTAAACTTGACATTCAGTTGGGTTGTGATTTTGCTATCCAGAACTATCCGTAGTGATAGGAGTTGAACTTCTAGTGGTAGAACAACATCAGACCCATACACTAAGGAGAACTTGGTAGATTGTGTTGGAGTTCTGTTAGTAGTACGATAAGCCCACAAAGCTTCAACTAACTGCTCATTCCTCTATCATTTATTATCATCGAGTGTCTTCTTGAGTATTTGGATAACAGTTTTGTTGAAGCCTTCTACTAAATTGTTCGCCTGTGGGTAGTAGATGGTAGAGTAACTCCAATCTATGTTGTGTCTTTGGGTGAAGTTATCAATTTTAGTACTCATGAAAGTATTACCATTATCAGATATGATTCAACGGGGACCCCAAAATCTATAAATGATATGGTTCCTAAAAAATTGGAGCACATATTGAGCTTTGACCTCCCTAAGCAGAATTGCCTTCACCCCCTTGGAGAAGTTGTCCGTAGCTACAATAATGAATCGATGACCCTTAGATGAAGGAAGATCAATTAGACCCACTATGTCGGTGCCCCAACACTTGAATGACCAAGATGCCAAGGTTAGATCCATAATGTTGGGCAGCTGGTGTAGACCACTCTGTGTACCTAGCATTTGTGAGATTACTTTGCTTCGTCCATGCAATATGTGATCATTATCGGCCAATAATATCCAAGTCTCCAGATTTTGGCTTTCATCTTAGGACTGGATTGATGAGCTTCACATAATCTCGAGTGTACCTCAATCATGATATTATAGTCTTTATATTTGTTTAAAAAATATAACCATATATGATCAAATGATCGTCAGTATAAGGCACCATCCATGAGGGAGTAGAAAAGTGCCTTGTGCTTCACTTGATGTGCTTGAGACCTCTCTTGAGGTAGTTTGCCTTTGATTAGGTAATCAATGAAGGGTTTCCTACAATCTAGTTCTTCATCCTTTTTGGTAATATCAACCTCCCCTTTAAGAAAGTATTTGTCGATGAGTTCAATATTAATAAGAGGTAAGACTTGTCTATTATGGGCCTTTATTAATATGGACTCATCTTTTGAGCATGCCAACTTCTTGGCAAGCTTGGCTAAGGCATCAGCTATAGAGTTTTCTCCTCAAGAAATCTTGTAGATTGTGACCTCGATAATTTGAGCTAGCAACTCCATAGTATACTTATGATAGTGATGGGGTTTGGGCTTCAAGACCTTATAGGACCAAGTGATCTGATTGATGACTAATTGAGAATCCCAAAAGATGTTCATGTTCTGAATGCCTAGTGAGATAATTAACTCCAGAATGATAATTAGAGCCTTATATTCAGCTTCATTGTTGATGCAAGGCTCAGATAGATGATATGCAAATCTCATTATTTTACTATATGGCATTAAGAGAACTATCCCTGCCCCTGCTTACCTGGAATAACAGATTATGGTTCTTGTCCTCTTTGGGAGGAAGTCATACCATCAAAGTACATCTCCCAGTGATGAATGCTATTATCCCTTAAATTTATGATTTGTTCATCTGTGAGATCATCACTGAGCAAAGAATTTGCAGGAAGTGGATGCACTGCTAAGAAATCCGTGAGTGCTTGTCTTTTCACCACACTAAGGGGGTATGAATGTGATATCAAACTGTGATAAAATCATGGACAATCATGCCAACTATATATATAGTGTTAGTCTTGTAATGAGATATTGTAGTGGATTGATTCTAGAAATCAAGTTTACTTTATGAGAGAGCATATAATGTCATAGCTTTTGGGCTACGAAGATTAAAGCTAGGCAATGCTTCTCAATGGGTGGATAATTTGCCTTAATAGGCATCAGACGATAGTTGAGATAGTAGAGTGCATTCTCTTTCACCTCATCATTGGGTTGGGCCAATAAAGTGCTAAGGGAGTCATCTAATATAGCAGTGTAGAGTATAAGTTATGTTTCCAAGATAGGGGCAGATGAGACTAGCAGCATCATAAGGTATTGCTTGATGCTCTCAAATGTTTATTGGAACTTATCATCCTAATTAAACTTGTCATCCTTCTTTAATATTGTTGAGAATGGTTGCCATCTTCCTGATAGGTTGGATATAAAGCATCTAAGATATGCCAACCTCCATTGGAATGATCTAAGCTGGGTTAGAATTTTAGGGGGTGGAATTTGCAATATCACTTTAATCTTCTCTAGGTCAATTTCAATTCCACAGTGTCAGACAATGAACCCAAGAAACTCCTTTGAAGCTACTTCGAATGCACACTTCAGAGGTTCATTTTTAGGTTGTATTCTCTTAACTACTTGAAAACAACTCTCAAGTCAAAGAGATGGTCTCCCTTTTCTTTACTTTTTACCATGAGATCATCAATGTATCATTCGACTTGGTGGTGAATGAGTTCATCGAATATTTGAGTCATGGCCCACTAGTATGTGGTACTAGCATTTTTAAGGCTGAAAGGCATGACTTTATAGTAATAAACTCTAATTGAGGATCTAGAAGTAGTCTTCCTTTCATCTTCAGGTGTCATCTTTATTTGGTTATATCTAGATGAACCATCCATGAAAGAGAAAATTGCATGAGATGAGGCGATGTCCACCATCAGTTTTGGTATTGGAAGTGGAAATTCAATTTTTGGACATGCCTTATTAAGATCACTAAAGCCTACACATACGCAAATTTCACCATTCTTCTTCTTAATTGAGATGATGCTAACCAACCAGGTAGGGTATTTTTTTTCTCCTAGATGAAACCATCATCGATCAGTTTCTTGACTTCAGAAATGACTTATTGTTCAATGTCCAACCATATGTGTATAGGAGCCTACTTGATGGGGTTAGCGTTAGGCTATATCGCTTGCTTTATGATCCCTACGTTAGAAGCTAATCTAAATATTTCTTTATAACTCCATGCAAAGTAGTCCTTAAACTCAGTGAGTAATCTAACTAAGTCATTGGTTTCAAATTTATTCAACAAAAAACTTATGTACGTTAGGCATGGATTATCTTCAGTCCTCAAGTTGATTTCCTTGAGCTCATCGATGGTTAATTTATTTTTTCTTTGAATTATGGGGGTGCATACTTAATTTGTAAATCATCTAAATCATCAAAAGTTTATAAGAACATATCCTCATATGATTTAATGTGGTTTGAGAAGAACCTATCAGATTATAGAAGATTGGCGATGAATAAGCCATTGTCATCATCATCAAATGGGCCCACTAGATTGAAGCTTAGTCTTGGTCTTGATTGAGAGCTCTTGAATTTTTTGTTCCATAACCTTTTTAAGTACTCTGACTTATGCTTACACCATGCATGCGGAATTAAACCTTTCTTTGCCAAATTAAGAACACAAGGCGAGTACCAATCAAAAGGAAGTTTTATTAACTCTTTAAATGTATCATCCACAAGTTCTACATCAACTTCTTGACTCAAGGATGATGCTCCAGGGTAATACCTTTGGATATTGGTGGTCTTACATGCTTTGGGGGCATCCTTAACTACTAAACCCTCAACTTTTTGTAAGAAAAGTGGGGTCAAAGCTAAGGTGTCCAGCTGATGTCTAACAGTTTCATATAAGGAAGGTTTAAATACACTCATGCTTTGCTTGAGGACACATAATTTATTATTGTTGGGCTCTAGTGTCACCTCCAACAAGATATAATATTGAGAAGAGTAGCCCAACATGCTAACTACATAGGACTCATCCTCTGAACTAGATTTTAAGTCTACGTAGATAGCAGGTGTACTCCTGGATGCTAGGATGAATCTCATGGTGGGTGGTAAGTATGGAGGTCTAGCACCTCTAAGACTTCCCCTGGACTTGCCTCTTCCTCGTCCTAGTGGAGGTCGGGTCATCCTCCCCACTTGTTCAAAAAGAGTAATGAACTGTGGGTGGAATCTAATGTCGGGCTCTATATCCTTCCTAAGATCTTCTTTTGATTCCATTTTCTTTTCTTTTTCTTTTTCATTTTGATTAAGATCATGAGAGAAGATATTTTATTTCTTAGGGAGGTAATAGACCACATCCTCATAAATCCTAACATCATGAATTGTGAATGACATGAGATCTCCTTTGACATAATACTCGATTCCATCCCTTAATAACTTAATGCACTAATGTAAGGAGGATGGAATGATGTTGTTCTCATGTATCCAATATCGCCCTAGCAAAGCATTGAAAGATGTATCAGAATCTATTATGTGAAACTTGTCTTCCGTCTACCAATCTTTTATCTCTAAAGGAAACACTATAGAGCCTAAGGTCCTCCTACCTTGTTCATTGAATCCTTTTAATATTATCCTCTCTGTTTAGAGTTTAGTGATGTAGATTCTTAAGTATGTAAGGGTTCTTAGACTCATAATGTTCACTAATGCACCTAGATCAACAAAAACTTTAGATAGCCCGAATATGCCAACATCCACTGTAATGTAGAGGGGAAGGTTGTGATTTATCATTCCTAGAAGTAGGTCTTCATCTTTAAAAGTGAATCTTAGGATATTTTTTGAAAAGCATGCCTCCACTCCAGTTGCGACCAACTAAGCTAAGCATATTTTAGGTTCAAGCTAGGCTTTGACTAATGATTCCCTCATCTCTTTGGATAAGATAAGGGCATCATATGTGCTTAACTTAGCTGGCAGCTTTCAAAGATGTGCTAGGATATAGTAGTTAACTTTAGGCTGGTCCTTCATAAGCATATCCATGAGTGGAGTATCTTGTAGAGGGGTTATCTGCTGACTAGAACTAATGACCTATTTATCTTTATGTTGAGGAGCTACCCTAGGAGGTAGAACTTTTCCACTACGAAGGTTGACTTCAGTGACTTCTTGTGATAAAGAGCTTGTAGAAAGTTCTACGTACTCATCAAGAATACTAATAGCTTCTCCTAAAGGATCATCAAAGTTGGGTGACTCCAAATCAATCTCAAGAGGTGAACCCTGATGATTCAGAAAAGGGTTATATATTTCTAAATAAGAGTGAAATTTATAGGAGTTATTTAAATTATTATTTCTATGACTTCAAGAGTAATCAATTTGAATGAAATCACTAAGATGATCAAAGGTAGACATAATGTAAGCTGAATCATTCTTCTTTATTGATTTCTTGAATTTTGGAGGTGGTACATGATAGAAATCAAGTCAAGTAAGCGGAGTAAGGGGTTTGGTGCACTTGTCCAAAAATACAATGCTCCTGTTGGTGGAGGTGGAGCTGGTAGATGTGGTAGATTCAACTGTGGAAGGAAGAATACTGGACTCAGATGGTGGTTGCGCTATAAAACTATCCCAGGCAAGTGATGGTTGTTGCTGCTGCTGAGCTTCCAACCTCCCCGAGTTGTCCCTCACAATTGGCAGACCTTCCTTAGTGTTGGAGGTCTGAGTTAAGTCCGACACCTATAGAGAAAGTTTCTTAATTTTAAAAATAATTTTCTTAGAGGTACCAGATAAAGAGATATCTCAATTTTCTTTATTTTGAGAGGATCAAATGTATCCCCAAAGGTTACTTTAATGGAACCAGAGGTTTGTTCTACTAAGTATTCTTTGGAGATAACTATGACTCCCGACTTGTAGCTATGCTCAAGATAGTCCTTGAATGTAAAACAATCCTCTAAGATATGGCCTAGCATGTGGTGGTAGGGGAAGTAGTTAGGATCATCACTCCTACTCACTTCCTCAAGCTTTCTAGGCTCGGGTAGCTAGAAATCAGGTTTCATAAGAAGGTTCTTGAAGATCTTTCTAACTACCTTTCTCTTGAATGAATATGGTTTGCTGAGTTTATTGACAAGAGTAGGTGAAAAATATCTACCTAGCGATGGATACTAATAGCGCTACTGTGGTGGTGGCCATTGTGGCGGTCAATATAGTGGAAGAGGAGGTGGGAGGGGTGGCTGCTAAACTCGAGGCCTCTCAAATTGTGCTCTCACTGGCTGCTTTCCATTTTCTACTACCACTATAATCTCTGGATTCTTCTTAAAGACTTTCTGAGGCTTGGGCTTTGATGATTGGTCTGAGAAGGGTAACTATTTGGAGGTTAGCCACATTGCTGATTAATTTCTCAAATATCTTCATGGTAAAACCTTTGAGCATGAAGGTGACCAAGCCATGGATATTCTTGAGAAGAATCTCAATGGCATACTACTATTGTAACTATTGTTTGCATTTCATACCTAGGTTGCACCATCTAAGAATGTAATCAACAAGGGACTTGTTAGACTTTTGCTTATATACAATAAGGTCCCCTACAATTACCCTTTGCAAAGCTCTAGCAAATCTCTTAATGAAGAGCTTCTCTAACTCTGTAAAGGACTTCACTGAACCATTGGGCAGTTCGATGTGCTAATCAAATGAAACCCTGAAAAGGCTACTAATAAACTACTAGAAAAGTAATGCTTCGCTACCACTAACATTGCAACAACTAGCTTTGAAGTGTGCTATATGCTGCCTTGGGTTCCTTTGGGGTATTGAACTACATCAAATTCCTCCAGGTAGGGTCTAACCTTTGGAACTGATAAGCTCCATCGGGCTCACACCAATGCTTCCTTCACTTACTACTCGACCATCCGATTGATATATTTTTCATGCATGGAGGTGTTATCAGTGACCTTCCTATGTAAACTACTAGCATATTCATCTATAGGAGTGCTCTTGGGATGATCTAGGATGTGTACTAGCTCACGTTGGTCGCCTTCCATAGAGTGAGTTGTGAAACTAGGCTTGGTTCTCAGGCTAAGACCACTACCATCAACCTCTACCCCTTCCATCCCATCAATTTGGTCATCTTTTGGGTTTGATTTGTTAAAGGAGGTGCTTGAGTTGATGTCTTACCTTCTTCAAACTATAATGCCTTCATGGCTGTTGTTCCCATGGATCCTCAAGTATCTACCATGTGGACTTCTATAATATTGTCCAATAGTTCATCCTCATGCTTGGAAATCAACCATACCCATATCTTGGTTAGACATCATCCCCCACTGACTTCCGCTCATCTGTATTACGATAGTCCTCCAAAATATCATCCAAAGATCTATCATCCACTCAACCCGGTGCTACTAGTACATAGGCTGAATGGTGACTCCCAACTGGACTAAGCTCTAACAAAGAAATACACTGAATGTTCTGGGAAGGCGGATTGCTCTCCCTAACTGACTTAATAATAATAGGAGTCACATCAGTCTCCCTTGCTTTCTTCTCCTACAACTGCAGTGGTGGAGTGACCATGACACTCTTGGGTTGGTACTCCTTCATCTCCACTGTTAAGATGGAAGGTCGAATGGGGTAGCTCGGCCTCACCTCAACGGATGGGGTAGATGAAGTGTGGTCCTTGGGACATAGCCGTAACACCAAGGAGGATGCCCTCTTTCTAGACAGGAACTTGGTAGGACCGTGATGGTAGAACATGAATGGGTGATGGTGGTTGGTGCGTGGATTAGTATAAAGGTGGTGACACTAGGTGCCTCTCTTCTAGAGATCTCCTTCTATGGCTAGAATCAGTAAGTAAAATCCTATCAGAATGATTGATTTTATCAGTCTATTGATCAAAATGGTCAATTAAAGTGGAGGTCACCGATTTCCTGGTGAACCTCGCTCTATCCCTCTTATCGCCAATACGCAACTTTGGCTTACCATGGCCCTTTACCTATGGATCTGATCCCTAACACTCCTAGGGATCACATGTCTTAAGTCATGTACGTAGTGGACTTGAGCATCCAGTGTTCAACCAACCTCCAGCAATCTAGACCAACATAGGGCCTCCTCCTCCCCTATCTCGGGTGTGTCATACTCTCAGAGGTGTAAAATCTTCTTGATGTCCTCCCCATTTTGAAAGGGGTGAAACCTACTACCACTAAGAAGGGATGGGAGCCTCCTCAGCCACATGGGAGGCTTCCTCAACCTTCTTATCCATGCGCTAGTAGTGTCTCCTGATATTCTTATTTTTATTACAGCATTGGGTCTTAATTAGTGGAGTAGGATAGGAGCTACTACCAGCCTCAAATAAGAGGGAGACTATCTTAGAGGCTAAGATAGACTTTCCCTTAAAGATTAGCGAAACTATAGAGGCAATACTAGTCCAAATTGAAACTATGGTAGGCATAATTGGCACTCATGGAAGGAGAACTTCTACAGCCTTCCTCTTCAGGGAGGGGAACTCAGTATTGGAGTGCAAGTCAAACTGTAGAAGTGACTTTTTATTTGCCACATCCTCTCTACTGATTGTGGTGAGGGCAGGTCCCTCGCAAGTGACTTTGAAGTGCTCAAAGCCAAGGTCAAACATCATGATGGGGGCGGTGGTGAGTATGGTCTGATCTAGGGATAAATCCATACTAGAGGCGAATGAGACAATAAGCTTGTTGAACGACATGATGCTGATTGAGTGCTTGAAGGAAAAAATAGGGCTTATACTTCATTATTGGAAAAAAGAATGGGATTAGACTTTGTTTTTGATTTGTTGTTGTTTGATTTGACTTCTTTTACTTTGAATTGGAACCTTATTTAACAAATTTGATTATGTTAAATGGGGTTCATTTGTATGTTGGAGAGATTTGGAAATTTATTGAGAAAAATATCTTGCTTTTAAACTTCATTGAATTTTGGGAATGTTTGATGAAGCTTACTTCACTAAGCTAGTGGTAAGAGGTTCTTAACTTTGTTTGAATTATTTTTGGGTAATTTCTTTGATTAATTTTATTGTATCTATTGGAGGTCTAATAGGGGTTTTAAGGCTTACTTGGAGGGAGGTCCTAAAGCCTATAAGATGTTGGCCACCCTTGCTTAAGTATAAAATGACCAACGTGTCCAACAGAATGAAAGATAGTCTTGGGCTTATATAAAATATTAGCCCACTATCGAAGCTTGGAGATAATGATTGAGTAATAAAGATGGGGGGAGGACTAATCCCCAGCGGAGTCGCCAAAAAATATATGGTGTTTTAATTTGGAGTTATTTAGACACCACACTGATCTTAGGGGGTACTTATTGAAGTGATTAGGTATGACATTAAAGTATGATGTACCATCTAGAAAAATGAAAAAAATTACCATATAATAGACATAATCACCTAATAAAGACTTATAAGGTAGATGGGTCTTCGCATATACCAGAGATCTTGCCCCTACTTTACATAAAAAAATAAAGTAGTGTTTATTTTATGGCGGGTTCTTTAGTTCCCTATGGAAGCAAGCTTTCATAGTTAATTACATCTTTGGAAATTATAATTTTTTAAGAATACTGTCGATTAAAGTAGGATTGGGTACTTTTAGGAATTCAAGTGGGAATGTTCAATTTGGAAAGACTTATTTTTGGATTACAAAGGAAGATAAGTAGCGAGTTCTCATGATACTAAGAAGCCTAATGAGCACTCCAATCTATCCTATGGTGAGGCTTTATGTGTTTGAAAGTGAAGATTTATTTTAATTTGAGTTGAAATTTTATTAGAATTCTAGGGCTTATAGTTTATCAACATAAGATTATGAAAATACCTAAGAGGTAATGACTTATACTTGTAGCTCAAAGAAAATAAGCAACCTCAGATCGTAAACTTAGGATGCTTTAGCACAAGCCGAAAGCATGACCTAAATCTAAATAGAAAATAGAACATTATGGTTTACCTCCATAAGAGAGGGTAAACCCATCCCGACTCTACTAAACTTACAACCACTTGGAGTGGCAACCAGCTAACACCTCCTATGATTTAAAACCATATTGGCTGGTCCCTAAGAGACTAGATCATGATTGGCATGAGTACATGACTTAAGTTTAATGCAAAATTGTATAATTTTTATTTTATTTTGACACATTCATTTGGACAGAGGCCTCGGACAATTATGCCTAAATGCATGATGAAATTAGATTGTTGGCTAAATCAGTAGGAGGAGATGATCTCCACTACAAGGGATGCCCTCACAGGTCAATCATTCCCATATCATGAAAGAGTGGAGATCCTCCCTACTCAAGAAAGGAACAAGATAATATGCATGATTATTGAAACATACATCATTCAGCTAAAGGGGTTACTACATCATTTAATTATCTTGATTATAGCCTAAGTTTTAAAATGAGGTTATGAGTTATTTTAAATTTAGTTATGAGTTATTAGTGGGGGTAGAAAAATTAATTTAATCCTAAAGGGCCTGTTGTATCCAGACCACACATTCAATCATCAAACTTAAAAAACCTATGAAATGCATGCCATTTCTGTTGCCATGTGCTTGAGTTCAATTAATATTACTTAAGTACTCCCCACACTGTACATGACACAATACATTGCATTTAAACATGGATTACATTTTACAATGCAACATATACACAACTATTGAACTCACTTTTGAGTGAGGTTGAAACCACTTCTTCTTTAGTAAAAGAATCAATCATAGCAATACGGCTCCAATTATTAGAGCTTTAAGACACTTCTAGAATCTAGGAGGAGTGTTGACCTCATTTTTGGAGTGAGCTCTCAACTTCTTCATCTTAGACATAGGAATCCTCTTAGACATTAGGAGTTCCTTAGTCTTAAGATACTTCTAGTGATTAGGTGAATACTTAACCTAACCCTAGAGACTTAGAAGGGTTTAGCCATATGAATAGGTTATGCCTTAGGGGTGTTAAGAAAACTTGCCTACCCTATAGCTTGAACCAAATCCTCACATCCTTCTTTCAAGTCAACTTCAAATTCAAACCAACTTCAAATTCAAATCAACCTCAAATTCAAATCAACAACAAATTCAAATCAACCTCAAATTCAAATCAACTTAAAATTCAAACCAACTTCAAATTTAAATCTACTTGAAATTCAAATCAACTTCAAATTCAAATAAACCTCAAATTTTAAATCAACTTCAAATTCAAATCAAACTTCAAATTCAAATCAACTTCAAATTCAAATTAACCTCAAATTCAAATCAACTTCAAATTCAAATCAACTTCAAATCCAAATCAATTCCAACTTAAATGACTTTTCTCAAATCATTCAAATCAATTCCAATGGGTCAAATTCTAGTGTAATTTGAATAAAAATATTTGTACAGCATGAATACAGTTACAAACTAAACCTACTAAGACTTCTTCATCTAGTTTCTACCTGCTGGACTAATAGCTGAGCCTATCATTAAGGGCACTGAAATGCCAAAAGCATTTAATAAAGTAAGGAGGATGAATGAGATCATTCTTAATTAGCCCAAGCATAAAGCCTTAACTTCCAAAAGGGGTTATATTTTTGATAGGCTATCAAAGGCAATGCCGACTATCCCTGGTAAAGATGAGATTGCTATCAAGCCCAAGCTAAAGTCTATCATTGTCAATCCACTTAGCTGTGTATCAGGGGAGCCTACTATAAAATAAGATGCTTCTTTTACTCCAAGCAATAATGCCCACAAAGCATCTTCCTCTATCACCAAAATATCCAAGAGCATTCAAAGAAAGTACAGTGTTAGTTGTAGAGCTACTAGATTGCATGTTCATCTTGAACAACAGAATGACCAACTGGTGGAAGTAAACATACCCACCAATGATAACTTTGACCTGCTCTGATGGGTAAAAAAGAATAGCTTTAGAGGAATTATCAAGAAGCCTTTCTGGGATGATCATACACATCTCATATCATGGAATCAATCATGGAAGGAGGAGACTATCTCCTTCAAAATCTATAAAGTTTTGAAAGCTATTAAAAACATGAACCTTCAAGGAAGATTTAAAAAGTTGGTGAGCTAGGTCCCCAACCCAACAAGTTCTTTCTCTAATAGAGGTGAGAACATTAAAAAATATCATGCCCACCTTGAACAAAACTTAAAGTCTAGGGGTTTAATGTTTGGTGAACACCAATAATAAGCCCTTAGTATGAATGCACTAAGTGGTCAGTTATTAGAAAGTCCCAACAACCCCCACATAAAAGTGAATATCATCTATCTGGTGAATACCATGGTGTGACATACAAGATGCATTCCCAAAAATCCACCACTAGAAGGTCCTGATCAATTTATGTACCTAAAGAATTGTAAATCATCAATGATGAGACAACTCAAAATGAACCAGCTCCACTAGATGAAGTAGGAAATGAATCTCCTATCATCAATTGGAAATCTTAGTTTGAAAAGATGCAGCCAATGAGTGATGAGGTAGATAATCAACTCTTTTGGGAAGATGACGATTTTCCAATCAATGAATAACAACTAATTTTGGACTTTCAAAATAATATAGATATTAATTGTATAGAGGTTGAAGTTGTTCGCATGGTCGATACATATTTTTGAAGTAGAAACATACCACTTAAACAACAAAATTAGGAAGAACAATAGAAGAATCTAAATCATCAAGAACCTGGAGGTGAAGCTCAAGTAGAATTTGAAGTAATTGAAGAGTTGAAATAAGGTTACAATGACAATCTGGTTCTCAACCCCAAAGAAGGGACATAGAAATCAACCAGGTCAACAACCATCTCAATGAAATGAACAAGCTAATGAAAGAGTTGTTTGGTTAACATAACCTTATAGCAACAACAATGTAGCAAATACCTTTGAGGAATCCTCTGGAGATGATCAAGCCAATAGCTGAAACTAGGGCAAAATGTTACACTCAACTTGCCAACAACTTCAACACAGGAAATAACTCTCATGAGAAGCTACACTAAGTGCTCATCAATAAGGTGATATTATTACCAAGCCCCAAGTAGAAGATCTCATCAACCAAAAAGTCAACTGAATATTTAGTAAAAAAAGGCCAACCATACCCAGCAAAATATGACCAAATACAATATCTTAAAGGATATATTGTGCTAAAATTCAGCACCTTTTTAGGCACAAAAAATCCATGGCAGCACTTGGCCCAATTCAAAGCCACTTGTGGTAATATTTGAGGGAATGACACCATACTATTATGAAAAAATATTAGGAGTCTTGCCAATAAAGCCTTCGAGTGGTATGTTGAGTTACCCAATGACTCAATATAAACCTTCACTAAGTTGGAGACATTTTTCATCAAGAGATTTGCAAGTGTAACCAAAAATAATAATAACTATAGACTTGTCTTAGAAAAAACAAGGAAAGATGAGAGTGTTACCAAATATATCATGACCTGGAGAAATCTAAGCATGAAATGTGATCAGTAGCTCACAAAAAAGCATGTAGTAGAACTCTTTAGGGGAACATCGATGATCAGATGGCTCCATATCTTGACATGGCTACGATTAATATGTTGCAAGAATTATTATATCGCGTAGCCAAGTTTGAAAGGCTCCCCAAGCAAAAAGGCATTAATACTAGCTATAATAATGACCCCTTTGGGAAACAAAAGTAACCTAAGTTGCACAATTCAAAGAAGAATGCTATGAATTTAATATTCACATTCATAGTTCAAAAAATGGAAATGAAGGCTTGGGAACCTCGGTCCATCATTGAGGCTAATAGAAAATAAGAAAAATGGGCCAACCTCCAAGAAAAGATGGCTAAGTAGTATTCATTCAAAGGAGAATGTACTACTATAATTTTTAAGCATGCCCTAAAGTTGGGATTATAATTTCCAGAGCCATGTCGACTAGACTAAGTAGACAAAGTTGATGATCCCAACTATTCTCCATTTCATAGACTTGTAAGTTAGCCAATTGAAGATTATTTTATCTTCAAATATTGGGTAGAAAAGAGCTATCAAAATAGGAAACTCACCTTATCATAGACTATACTGGTACATCCTCAAAAGGAAAAGGTGAAGGATGTTACAACTTGCCCTATCTAGAATACAAAAGACAAAGATGCTAAGCCAGCTAGAACTTCGAATATAAAAGATGATATTTGCAAAGCTCCGCAAACACAGGAAGAAGAAGAAGGTGGTTGGCATACCTTCATCTCAAAAAGAACTAATAGAATGATCAACATTCATTTAGCCATAGAAGGCATTCATTGGAAGAATTCCTTAAGAGTCTAAAATAAAACCAAGATGGTTCTTCCCCAACAAGGAGCAATTTTCATATAATACAAAGAAGTAGACAAAAATCAATCAGTCTTCTTCATCAAAGCCCCACAAATCAAAGAAAAAGAGAAAATATAGAAAACTAAAGTCTAAAACACAAAAAATGATTGAATCTCTAGAGGCATAAGAGCAACCTTTTTAAAAAGCAATTAAGTTGGAGTAATATATGCCTCACTTATAGCTTGACACAAAAAATTTTGAAGAAGAGGTTTTGAAAGAAACATGTCAAGTCATAAGCATGCATGAAAATTCTAATCTTTAAACCCATGTAGAAGCAAGTTATGTGAGTGAAACTTCAATTGACTTTGAGGAAGAACTATGCTTTCCTAGCAAAATTCTTACAAAATGGAAGATCAAGTTAGGCTTAAGGAAAATATGTCCTTAATTAGACAGCAGTTCTCAGAGTACTGAAAACCCAAAAAATTTTGAAGAGATAAAATTCATAGACTTCTTATGATAAAGAAGATCAAATATAAGAAGTAAATCAAGTCCAATTAAGGAGTAAAAAATAAATTCCTCCACCTCCATAATGGAAAGTCAATGAAAAAGGCAAAGAAATTTAAATTACTAAAAATTCCTTACCCCATCACTAAACCTCAAAAGTCTTCAAAATATGAGTAGACTATAATGTTCTGGCACATTTATGCAAGCTACCTGCTTTACTAAGTATCTATGATGCTCTCATGTTGTCCAAAGATATACATAGAATATTAATCAAAGCATTGCAAAATTCAGAACAATATGAAACATTCTTCATAGAAGAGAGGATGAAAGAGAGTTAACCTCTCAAAATTAGCAACCATCTTATTCAAGGTGATGGGCTCTTGTTATAGCGAACATAATCGACCCCATTATTTTATAGGTGAAAGAAATTTCATTCACATAAAAGGATTCTAATTGATCTAGGCACTTCAATCAATCTCTAAGCGCTAAAATGCTCGAGCATTAGTCTTAGATGCTTGTTGTTCGGACAAAAAATATAGTTATCCTACAAGGATTCAATGAATAAGGACAACAAACCCTGGGGTCTTCAGTTTTACCTATACACTCGAGAAATTATACACCAAAGCTAAATTTCATGTGATAGAAGCTAGTGTTGCCTACAAAGCACTCTTGGGTAGGCCATATATTAATGAATATAACATAGTACCTTTAACTCTCCATCAATGTATGAAGTATATTCAAAATGGTGAATAGCATCAAATTGATGGTTACATTACTCCATTTTTATACATGAATCAAGATCTACGATGATGCTAGGTACTTCATGCTTAAGAAAGTACCGAAGTCAATTCCCAAAAATAAGTGGCATCATCTAAAAGGTAAAAGTTCTAATGAATCAAAATAACGCAAGATAATTCCCTAACTTGGTAGCTATCTAGATGGTGAAGAGGAATTACTGCTTTATCAACCTAAGAAAGCCTCAAGTAGCTAAAAGAAAGAAGAAGCTAGTACTAGTAACATAGAAAAATAATTATGTTTCCAAATCCCAAATCTTCAATAAGTCTATGAAAATAAATATAGTGCTAAAGGAACATATAAAAGCCTTAATATCTTCAAGGAAAGAATAATTATAATAGTTGAAAACTTTCTATGTCCCTCCTAGAAGAGGCTACAATGAACGCGGGATCCTTTTCCATAAGACATAAGATCGATTCATAAATCTTACACAAATGTTGTTTGAAGAGGATGATTTTGAGAATGAGGACATTTCAATAATGATCCCTCAATACTTCTCATCAACTCTAAAGAAGTTGACTAAAAATAACATTCATCATGTACAATCAAATGTCCAAGCTTGGTTGTTTAAGAGACTCTAGCAAAGGAATAACACTTAAAATTCTATAAGATATATGAAGTTCACCATATGGAAATTAGGATATATTGCTTCAGCATCTCTTTCAATGAGCTCATGCTATGCCATCTCCTATGAAGAAGTCCCTTTGGAAACTACAAATGAACAAATGAATATTTCACATGAAAATGAAAATATACTCAGAGAGGAACTAATAATTGACTTCAAGAAGGCCCCATAAGAATTCAAAGATGGCAATTAGGCCACCATTAATGAACTCAAGAAATCCACCTAGGTACTAAAGAAGAACCTAGCCTGACCTTTATTAATGCTAATGTCACATCATAAGGATTGGAGGAATTAAAAGAACTACTCTATGAATACAAAGATTATTTCACATGGATGTATAGTAAATGCCAGGCTTATTGCTAGATGTATCTATACATAATCTTGTCATTAAACTTGATGTACAGCCCGTAAAGCAAGCATCAAGGTGAATGCAATTAGAAATTGAAGAGAAAGTAATTACTGAAACCAAAAAGTTTATTGAATTAGGATTTATCTGAGAAGAGAAGTATGCTGACTAGATTACTAATATTATCTCAATAAGGAAAAAAAATGGGTAGATCTGTGTTTATATTGACTTCAGGGATTTATATAAAGCATTCCAAAAGGATGACTTCCCACTACCTAATGCAAAATGCATGATAGACAACACATCAAACTATGATATGTTCTCCTTCATGGATGGCTCATTAGACTATAACCAAATTATAATGACTATAGAAGATGAAAAGCATACATCCTTTCGCACAATAATTAGCATATATTACAACAAAGATGTCCTTTGGTTTGAAAAATATTGGAGCTACTTACTAAAGGGAAATGACCCACATCTTCAATAATCTCATACATAGGTATGTGGAATGTTATATCAATGATTTGGTTATCAAGAACAAGAATCTAAGTGAGCATATATGGGATTTAAGAGTTGTATTCGATAAAATTTAAAGTTTTAACTTAAAGATGAATTTGTTGAAATGTGATTTTGGTGTGGCTTCTAAAAAAAATCTTGGGCTTTATTGTGCGTCATAGAGATTGAAATTAATCCTAAAAAATAAAAGCAATAATAGAAATGTCATCTCCTAAGACCTTAAAGCAACTACACTTACTATAAGGCAAATTGGCTTATATTAGAAGGTTCACTTCTAATCTTTTTGGGAGATGTCAACCTTTTTTTTCAATCCATGAAAAATGATGTACTTTTTATATGGGATGATATATTTCAAGAAAAAAATGATAGCATAAAATAATATGTGTTACATCCCCAAGTTTTAGCAACACCAATAACATGAAAGCTGTTGATATTGCATACCACATCCTTAGAAGAATCATTAGGAGAGTTGTTATCTCAATGCAATGAAAAAAGAAAGGAAAATGCTTTATACTATATTAGTTAATGTCTGATTGGAGCTGAAATAAGATATTCTCCTATTGAGAAGCAATGTTTAGCATTGATATTTGATACTTAAAAATTGTAGCACTATATGTTATTATATAACATAACTTTGATATCTAAAGTTGATTCTCTTAAATTCTTATTGACTAGACCTATCCTAACTAGTCTCTTAGCTAATTGGGCAGTCATATTACTTTAATTTATTGTAACATATGTCTCACAAAAAGTTATAAAATGGTAAGCTCTCACTGACTTTCTAGTTGCTCATTCCTTACTGAAAAACTATCCACCCAATGATGAATTTTCTGATGAACAAATCTATGAAGTGGAAGAAGCTCAACGATCATCATAATGGGAACTCTACTTTAATGGGGATTCATCAATAAAGCCAGCTAAACTACCTGATTTACTTACAATACATGTTGGAATTGGCTTAATATTTAGATGTCGTAAAGTAGTATTCTCAAATATTCATATAGTCTAACGAAACCATGAACTAACAATGAGGCCAAATATGAACAATTAATTTTGGGTATAGAATAAGAAATTAACATAAAAATTAAGAAGCTTCATATTTGTAGATATTCTCAAATCATAATTTGATAAATAAATGGGGCTTTCAAACAAACAAGCCTAAATTGGTGCATTATCATAAACATATTTGGAACTTCTGAAATGAATCCTTGAAATAATAATTAAAAGGGTGTCATGTTGAGATAATGGAAAAGCTAACGCATTAGCTAAATTGACTAAAAAAATGATAGACCATCAGGGAGAGCTAATTACTATAGTAATCCAAAGCAAGCTAGCATTAGCACCAACACTCTTGTAAGCCTTTAAAGCTAAAGAAAATTAAGAGATTTCCATGATAGTAGAAGAAAATAACTAACGAGAACTATTCATCACCTATCTTAAAGGTAGTGGATTACCAAAGGGTAAATCAAAGGCTCATCAAACTTCATAGAGAATGCTATGATATGCTCTTATGAATGATAAATTATATCATAACTCATTCAACAAAATATGGTAACGATGCTTAGGACTAGATGAAGAAAAGATAGTAATGGCTGAAGTCCATGATGAGTTGTGTAGAGCACACTAATCTAGTCATAAAATAAAAATAAAAATCAAACAAATAAGATACTGTTGACCTAGTGTGGTTTAAGACTGCATTGAATGTGCTAAAAGATATTATTAGTGTCAAATATATGCGCACGCATCGACCTAATTGTTTACATCCAATACCGGCATCTTAGCCATTTCAAAGTTAGGGAACCAATATAATTGGCCCAATAGATCCTCAATCATTTGGGGACAACCTTTATTTTGCCACTAATTACTTCTCCAAATGGGCAGCATCAATTCCATTAAAAGAAGGTAAAACAGATAATATAGTGAAATTTTTTTGAAACCATATTGTCTATTGATTCAGCGTACCTCAAAGAATTATATTTTATAATGGCACTGCCTATAAGAATGCCAAAATCTATCACTTCATTGAGAAATACAAAATTGATTAACGATATTCTTTAATATACAATCCAAGAGCCAATAGTCTCATAGAAGCATTTAACAAAATATTGATTAAACTTTTCAAGAATAATCTCTCGAAAAAGAAAAGGGAATGACATGATAGATTAATAGAAGCCTTATTATCAAACCATACTACATATAAAACTGCTCCATGACCAGCACCATACTCTTTAGTCTTTGGATTAGAAGCAATACTTCCTCATGAAATAGAGCTACCTTCACTCTGTACAAGGATTTAAAATGAGCTTACAATAGAGGAAAAATATCAAAATATGATTTAAAGAGCCTGAAGATGAAACTCGATTACAGGCCCAACAAAATCTAGTAATATATAAAGCAAAGATGACCCAAGCTCATGACTATATGGTTCACCCAAGAAGCTTCAATGTAGGTGAACTAGTACAGGTACATTGAAGGCCTATCATTCCACATCAATGAACAGATAGAAAATAACCCAAATTAGGAAGGACCATATATCAAGGGGTAGCTTATCAGCTCATTAATGCAAAAGGGATAAGACATATGCCCCCTAAAAATGGATAATATCTCAAGAGATATTATGCAGAACTATTAAAGGCATTAACTTTTCAAACACAAGAGTCAAAATTAACTCAAAATTAATCAAATCAAGGAGATACTCTTTACTTAATTTATGATAAGAATGTTCTCATTATCAAAGGAAAATTCTCCTGTTAGTAGGAAGTAATTTTATAAGCCTTACAATATAAGAAAAATTATCCATCAAAGAGAAATTTTCTCTAATTAGAACTAAATTTAAATCAAGATCTATAATGCCCAAAGAGGTCAGATCAAATCCATCATCCCAAAAAGGTCGAATCTAAATTTAAATCAAGATCCATAATATTCAAAGGGATCAGATCAGACTCATCAAACCCAAAGGGGTCGAATAAGATCATGCCCAAAGGGGATGGATCTAAATTTAAATCACAGATCCATAATGCTCAAAGGGGTTATATCAGATCCATCATGCCTAAAGTGGTTAGATGTAAATTTAAATCAAGATCAATCATGCCCAAAGGGGTCAAATCTAAATTTAAATCAAGATCCATAATGCCTAAAGTAGCTGGATAAGATTTATCATGCCTAAAGGTGCTAGATCTAAATTTAAATCAAGATCCATCATGCCGAAGGGGCCAAATCTAAATTTAAACTAACATCCAGCATGCATAAAGGGGTTAGATCAGATTCATCATGTCCAAAAGGGCTGGATCTAAATTTAAACTAAGATCTATCATGTCTAAAAAGACTAGATTAGATCCATCATATGCAAAAGGGTTGGATCTAAATTTAATCTAAGATACATCATTCTCAAAGGAGCTAGATTAGATCCATCATTCCCAAAGAGGACATATCAGATCCATCATACCCAAAGGGGCTAGATTAGATTTCATCATGCTTAAAAGGGCCAAATATAAGCCCAAATTTAGATTTCATCATGCCTGAAAGGGCTGAATCTAAATTGAAATTGTAGATATATCATGTCTAAAGGAGATAGATCTAAATCTAAACTTAAATCCAAAATGTCCATTTGGATAGAATTTAAGTCTAAATATAACAAATATATGCAAAAGAGGCCTCTATATAAATATGGATCCAATATGATCAAAGGAGAATTAAATATGAATATAAAATTAAACTTTGTAAAACTAGAGAAGACTAAATCAAAGCCTACAAGTGTAGCTCAGTTACAAATTTAGATACTGTGATTTTTTACAATGCTTATAAAATTTATAAGCTTCTCTTATTCAGACTTATTATAGATTATCTACAATGTTTACCTAAAAGGGTCATATAATATGCCTCATACTAAGCCCACTAAGGAACAGATAAGGCCAACTAAATACCCATGATCCATATTGTTCAGTCAATTTATAGGATCAACTATCTTGAAATAAGGATATGTTGATGGGTAGCGATATTTTTGAGGATTCATTTGCTTTATCATTATGCAATCTACCTCTTAATTCAAAGCTTCCATCATGTCATGATCATGCTAATTGGGTGATCAATTTAAAATTGAGACACAACCATGTTGTTCCTTCAGAGCATGTTAGAGATAACCTTAGCTTTAGGATCAAAATGTACTTCAACCAGTTGGAGATAGCTCCTTCTGCAAGCACAGACTGACTTTTATGCTACCATATTCTACTACATTAGGTAGAAGATTAGGATCCAAAATCAATGTTTGACACACATCTATCAGCGATTAGTGGCTATATATATTTGGCCCACCATCATTTGCAGATGCATGGCAATATTATTAGGGGAGCGGGCAAATATCATGCAATCTATGTATCACTCAATGACTATGGACATCTCCCTTTCACTTGGATCCAAAGAATAGCAAAACATTGGGACAAGATCACCAATACCTACTAGATTTGCCCACATGAGATGATACTCACCATGATAGACATGCAAGATATAGCAAGCCTCTCTATTATAGGCATTACATATGAAGAGTGTGTTCCTCTAGATGATGAACTCCTTCAGTGTCAGCTAGTTGGCCAACATAAGAGATGCAGTTATGTACATTTTTTAGGTCTCCATCATGCTCTAGCTCACAATTAGAGACTATTCAAAAGGTGGAGATTAGGCTATAGGTGACAGGGCACAGTTACTTTAGACACATAGTCTGAGAGTTTTCTCTATTTAGTAGTACATTCACCTCATTACATACGACTGGATGATCTATTTGATGTGAGATTTCATTTATTTGAGAAGTTCTTGAATGCTAAATTTGAGCCTGAAGGAAATGTCAGTTATCGATGAATCCTAGCATGGGACATTGATGAAGAGCTATCGTCAGTGGTTTTCATTGCCAACTTGGTTGTTCTAGTTTCTAGATCACAACAAACTTTTTATCTTATCACTTTTTCTTGTCCAGTTTGCTTGCTCGTGGTGAGAGGATAACACTAGTATCTACATCATTAGCATACCTGTACTACTGAGTAGGTAGCATGAGCATTATAAATAACTCATGGCACTATAACATAGATGCTCCTTAGCACTACTTACATGGATGAATTCATGCACATATTTCAAGAGCTTTCAGTTGTCTTGAGATTCCACCTTACTTCAAAGAGTAGTGATTCTTATGATTATGTAGTTAAGCAAGGCTAGTTGGTTTAGACATTAGATCTAGACTTTCATATTTGCGCCATCACGCATGTTGGATCATTTTCAAATCATTCATAAATCATCCATTTATGGCTTGCCTGCTTAGATCTTGGGATAAAAATTCATAAATTCTCTTACTAATAAAGAGACACCACTACTATTACCAAAGCTAGGATACAGATGCATGGCATAATACCTCATTGGGCTAAGTCCTAGTTAGCTTTCTTATTAGCATCATGAGTCCATGATAATGGAGCGATATAATGGCAATAGAGTAGCTAGGCAGTATGGCTTCACCCAGGCCACACCTATATATAGGCAACCATAAATATTGGGTATAGTACATACTCATTCCCTAGAAAAACTCTTACTATTTATTTGTTTAGTACTAGCTTCTATAGCATGGACTTTCTCACTTCACCTAGGGATTGGTTTGGGTTTCTATGTAGCTCCATAGAAGACTTACACAAGAGTTAGTCACCTGTGGTTACTATGGATCTTCCATACCTTCTCTTCCTTCTTGGAGTTAGACTTTCACATATACAGTCATAGATTCTAGAAAGCTAGACTCACATTACATTTGCATTCCCCCCAACATGAGACTCATGCTCCTAAGAGTTCATCAGATAAATGGGGAAGCAATAGGAAGTGATAATGAAAGGCTTCACCCATTCAGCAGAAAGAGAGGATAGAGATATTCATAGATCTTTATCAACTAGTTATAATATGAAAGTAGTAGGGATAGATGATTCTACTCATATTCTCATCCCACCAGTAGTAGTTAAGCCACCAACAAAATAGTTATGGAGTGATGTCATGCCGATTATCAATAAGTACTAGTATAGATTCTCCAATGTCTACTTAGCCTATCAATAGTGATCACATGCATATTGAAGAGGACCCACATATAGAAGAACTTGTCACTCTAATGACTAGCCATAAGCCACTCTTATCAAATTTGACTTGGGTGATAATAAGTGCCACCCAAGATGATTCCTCAGCTATTAACTTCATTACAGAGAGTCATCCTATTCCTAGTTTAGGTTATACAGCTCAAAAGAAATTATTTGGTTTGGAGATCTCATGCTTCATCTCTAAGATACATCCTAAGCCTTCAAAACCACTATATTATATCTCTTCAAAGAGCCTATACTATGTAGTGATGACATTACATCACATACTTTTGAGCATTGATCTAGAAGTCTTGCCTGAGCTTTTTAGCTTCTATGTGGAGGT
The DNA here is from genome assembly GCA_021442155.1 of Cymbidium sinense. Classification (NCBI taxonomy): domain Eukaryota; kingdom Viridiplantae; phylum Streptophyta; class Magnoliopsida; order Asparagales; family Orchidaceae; genus Cymbidium; species Cymbidium sinense. The sequence continues at coordinate 105,691,268 of CM038216.1, forward strand.
GTATTCTTTATAGATTGTCGCTACCTTGGGTTTTGAAGTGACATCTACCACTAAGAATTTTCAAAGATGTTAATTTTAGACTATTCTCACTATGGACTACTTATCAAAAGATCTTATTAGATATAATCACTACTACAGACCTCACTCGACTACTTTTATCAAGTCTCTTTAGTTTGCCAAGATCTAGAACAGTCTCAGAGATCTTACCAAAGAGAGCTTTCAACACAAATTTAACTCCTTGACATACCTAATTGGAGAGTTACAGGTTGAGAGATAATTTCTATTATAGAGATCTTTGGTCAAATAGGCTATTAAAGCTATAGAAGAGCATTGCTTACATATAGACTCACAGGTGTCTAAACTTGAGTAGATTCTTTCCTCATCAGTCAACCACTAGAAAACTGCCCTACAGTATCACCACAAAACTCAAGAGAGGTAGTCTACTATAGCCTATAGAGCTCATAAAACCTCTATCTATATTAAAGAAATTTAGGCTAATCATTTACAACTACAACCTCTTTTATGTCACTATCTTATATGATATATGAAAGTGATTAGAGATTTTTAAAATCTTTATTTTATCACTTACCATTATATTGCTGCACATTATCATGAATAAGTTAATAAGAAAGCAATGAATGCATCATGTCTAATCAACATGACACATTCATTGGGAGGCAATTTTATTTGCATCTAAAAAATGAAATAAATCAAACATCTTGACTTGGGACATTATAGCATTGCAATCATAGCGCTTAGGCATTGTAGTCACCTTACAAAATATAAAAATGTAAACCGTCCCCAACGATTACCTACTTAAATAATACAGTGCCATAACACTATGATTCTGATGCCTAGGAACTATCACTAGGATCTTCATTTTAAAAGCAAGAAAACTAACCCTTCCAACTTTATCAATGATAACCGTGGGGTAATGGTTACCTAAAACCTCTATAAAAGAAAAATCACTCATCTTGAATTCTCTTCCTTTTCCTCACTCTCTTCCTATCCTAATATTGCCATTCTTGGTCTCGATCTTGACACTCTCAATAGTGTGCTTTGACTCTACTTAAGAGCGTTCTTCTTCTACATGAGAAAAGATCAAAGACTACTACCATTTACTTCAAGTAAAAATTTTTGAAAATGCCCTTTTATATAATTTTCTCTAAAATGAAAATTTAAATGATTTCCACCATTGTGGAGAAAATTCTATACTGGGGTCGCCTTCCAAATCAATTAGTAAGAAATGAAAGAGGCAACACCTATAGAAATTCATCTTAGTAAGATGCCGCATCCACATATGTACTTATTTGGGTGATGAGATAGTCATTAATGGAACCAATCACCTCAAAAGGGCTCCAAAGGATGATGGATGCATATGTACGAGATTCATTCCCTACTTATATGGAAAAGTTAAGCAGGGTTTATTTTAAACTAGGTTCATTAAGTTCCCTACAAGGGCAAGCCCCCATATTTAATTATAGCTTAAGGGACGGGATCCTTTAGGAAAACTATTGATTAAGGTAAATGATCATTATCTTTGAAGATTTCAATAGGAAGGACTATCAATTGATTTGTTTATGTTTGAAGAACACAATGGGATTGATCAAAAGAGAGAGTTATTATTGAAGCCAAAATAGAAGATAAGTAGAAAATGCCCACGATTCTAGGAAACCTAGCAAGCATCTCAAATTATCCTTTAATTGGGCTTTATGTTTTATAAATTGATCTAGTTTGTTTGAGTTATATTTTTTATTAGAAAATTAGGGTTTATGATTCCTTAACACAAGATTAAAGAAATGCCTAAGAGGTGAGGAATTATGCTTATGACCCCCAAAGGGGAGAAGCAACCTCAGAACCTAAATCTAGGGAGCTTCGACGAGGGCCGAAAGCGCAACCTAAATCTAAGTAAAAAATGGTTATTTGGTTTGCCTCTACAAGAGAGGACAAACCACCTGTTAGCTTGGACTTACAAATGCCTGGGGGAGTCCGCCAATTAACTTCTCCTATGATTATAAATACATGTAGGCAAGTCTTTATGCTGATGCAAGATAGCTAGGCTGTTGTTTATTTAGAAAGATATTAAGTCCTTAAACTCACTCCTAAAAAAGAGACTATATCATGTAAAGGGACATGCTTCAAATGACCTAAATCTAATGCATTTCAAATTTCATTTTATTTTTATTTTGAAAATTATTTTGACTCAGGCTAATAAGATTTTTATGATTAATGCATGAGAAAGAAGATTATTGGCCAAAATCAGTGAGAAGAGAGGAGGTGAGTTTCCACCATGGCTCTCATAAGTCAAGCTAAAGTTCTTTGGCAAAGATGGAAGCCCTCTAATCAAGAGTGAAATAAGATGCATTTGTACATGATATTATAAGAAAATGCTCATCCAGCTAAGGGGTTGCTAATTCTTTTATCTTGATTTTAAACCTAAGCTTTAGGTGAGGTTATGAGTTATTTTAATTTTTATTTGAGTTGTTAAGTAGGGTAAAAGATTTATTTTTCTCTAAAGAGCCTAATCCCCATCTAGGCCATACATAAATCAAGGAAGAAACTAGGAAAAGCATGCCACTTAATGCAAAAGCTAAATAAATCATCAAACAATTTATAAAGCTAATCGTAAATAGAATAAAAGGCTGTTGTGGTCGGGCACCACCAAAAAAACCTAAAAATATCAAATATGGGTAGCTGAGCACTACTCTTATACAATCCATATTACAAATGAATATTACAATTAAGCAAAAGAATTCATTATTATGGGGTCTTCAGGCTTTATTCTTTTTTCTTCTTTTCTTCTTTCTTCTTTTGGTTCCTCCTTTTGGATGGTTGGAAGGTGGATGCTCCAAGGATTCACATGGTGCATAAGATAGGATCTTATGGCCAATGTTCATGTTAATCCCCATAACAAATCCTTCCAAAATACTAATTATACAAATTATTACATGAAAAGGAAAAGTAGAAATCTAACTAACACCTGCAAAACAAAGGTTAAATAAATCATACCACATAAATCCCAAGAATGTATATTAGAATTATCACCCCACAGATGGGTGACTAAGTCCACCTGACCTATGGATTATGCTTTGGAGAATAAAGCACCTGAAAGCAAGAAGTAGTTATATTTTTATTTATGATAACGCCCCTTAAGAGCAATCCCCTGCATAAAAGAATAGTTAGACTAAGCACGTCCTACCATTCATTCTACAAGCATACACCCTAACATTTAGTCAAAAACATATATCACCAAACAAAACATAACATCAAACCATGCAGACCAATCTAAGGCTAGAAGTGGTGACTTAGGCTAATGTGTGCTTTGAAGGCTAGTGTGGTATGCTTAGCTTAGGACTTTGGGTTTAAATTTTCTAAGTGCAAAGAGCATGTTCAACTTAGAGGAGGGTTTCATTTAAGTTGTTTAAGTGTTTTGGGTTGGTTTTATTTCATGTTTTAATTTGGTTTAAATGGATCCTACAATTAATTACTAAGTTATGATGAGAGGGAAAGAGAAGAGAACTTCTCTTTCCTTCCCAAACCTTAAGTAATTTTCTAAAGTAGGTTTATATTTTAGGTTCATTTAGGTGAATATTTTGATTACAAATTTTAATTAATCCTAAGTTTAGATGAACTCTCAATAAACCTATTCAAAAAGAAAGGCATTTTAAGATTAAATAAAATGAATCAAAATTCACATAACACACATTATTTCATTTCTTTCCCAACACATATAACATGGATATGGATGGACCTTAAGCATATCTATACATGTAAATGATAGTAGTTAACATGGTTCATGATGCATGCTGAGTAATCCATTTAAGAAGATTTAGAAGTTGATGCATAATTTTTCTTAAGTAGAAAAGGTTTTCCTTATCCAAAATTTCACATACATACATAAAAGTAAGAAAGGCATAAGTGAGTACAACACCATTATTAAACTAGAGGTGTAAGGTACAAGACTTACTTAAGGCTACGTAAAGCCTTGCAACCTAAGGGTTGTGTATACTAATTTACCACTTTCCTTAAGTACAAATATGTATATAAAAGAAATGAAATAAAAAAGAAAAATGCAAAAGTTGTTTAATGGATTCATTTTTGTTTATGCAATTTATGCATGTAAGTATAGGCAACCCTTCTTATGTGAGAGCATAGGGATGAATAGGGTATGGAATTAAGTAGGAGTTGGGTTCTTTTCAAATGAACCCTACATCTTACTAACACCTATTCAAAATTATACCAACATAAGAAAGAAAGGAAACCTATGCTAAGCATGCTTTTATAATTCATCACATGAAGCTTATAATTAAAGTATAAGTAATACACTTTCAGATTTGATATTTGATTTATGTATTTTTTAAAATAATTTAGATTTAGTAGTTATAATAATCACTCATATTTTACTTTAGCCAACACATGCACATTTGACATAAAGTATACAATTTCATTTCAAAATTTGAAATATTAAATTATGAATGCATAAAATCACATGGCATACAACTTAACATGTTGGGAAAGATCCAAAGTAATGCAAGCATGTAATAAAAATCACTTTACTTAAATCCTAAATACATTCTTATAGAATAAGAAAATTTAGAATAAATCAAAGTGAATTTCAAAATGATTTTTGTTTAGTTTGAAGTTTGATTTAATTTTGAAAAGGTGAGATGAGTTTGCTATCCCTAACCCATTCCCACATGTGTTTGATATTTTTATTTAATTTTTAGGTAATTAGATTCATTTTTATATGTTGATTAGGTTAAGGTATGAATTAAGTGGCTTAATTAACCCTTACCTACACCACCTTAGAAGTATAACTAAATAATTATGAGCCAATGAGATGACATAAAACCCACAAGGAATTTAAATTTACAATGTGCCTAATAATGAAAAGGCCTAATGTAATTTGACTCATAATTAAAATTTAATTAAGCTAAGGGGTATAGCTTAAGTAATTTCAAAACACCCTTTCATACTTATGAAGGGGGTTTTAATTTCCTTAATTAAACTTAGGCTAGTAAATGCCTAAGCATCTACCCAAGGTAGATTAATTAAGTTCTGGAACTTTTTAGAATTTTTGAAAATTGATTAAAGGGGTAATTAATGAATTTACCCTTAATTAAGAAGACAATAAGGAGAGAAAATGGGGTTTAGGCATTAACTTAGGGGAAATGCCCCAAAATTATTCCATAAACTTCCTACTTACTGGATCTAACCTTATTCAGCCCTAATCATTGGGTAAATCCACTAATCACACCTTAATTACCCTTAATTACATGAAAGGGGTAATTAGAGAATAAAATAGAATTTCCCCAATAGATCTCTCAATAAATCTCAAGAAAATTAGGGGAGGTAGAGGTCATCCCCTAAAATGAACCCTAGAAATTTGAGATTAATTGATGACCTAATTAAAGGATAATTATCTAATTAAGTTACCCAAAGAAACTCAAATTTAAAGAAAAGAGTAACTGAAAATCCATTGAAAACATTTTTAAAATATTCTAAATAAAATTATCTTTCCATAGAATTTTTCCTATTATTTTTTTGATTTGTTTATGAGGAGTTATGAATTTTAGAAGTTCAATGATATAATTAGGAATTAATTAGGTATTTAACTAATCTCTACTTAATACTCAACTTATGACACGATGCATGGCGATGGCGGTCAGTGCGCTTTGCATGTGTTGTGCCATGAGGGTGTGGCTTAAACGTCACATCCCAAATGGCGGTGGTGGCACACTATAACCCCTCGATCAAAGATGGACGCAAAGATTCACCAGTTTTAAAAGGGGGAATGAATTACTAAACATGCTAAATAATCTTAGCCATCCATCTAAAATGCACAAATGGACCGTTGAGATGAGCCAAGTTCTTCCCTGAGGATCAATGGAGACCATCCATGATCTAAGGGGAGATCCAGCCTGATCTAGCATAGAATCATACATAAATCAATCCACACCATCTAAGCACAATCACCAGCCTATCCAACAATAGAAATTCGATGAGGTGAAGATTTTCTTCACAAAGCTCCACAGTACATTGAGTTTAGTGATAAAAAACTTCTAAACATTATCGGTGATCAGCTCAAGATCGATGGGGTGCTGGAGTGAAATCTGAAATTCTTAAGCCTTGAGATTGAGTGGATCAATGGGTAGACCAACACCACTTCACTTGGGCGTTGGCTTTGATCCAATTGAACTCTTCCTTGCCATAGGAACTTCAATTAGAGCTTGGGAAAGTTTGACTTGACCCTCTGATGGAGTGTGTGAGAGTAATTGGATTAAGATCAAGTATAGAGGAAGTTGGCTAATGGATTGAGCTCCCCTATTTTGTACAGTGAAAAACTAAGAATTAGGGCATTCAAATCCTATCTAAGGAGCTTGGGAATGCTCTCAGGTGGTTGCTCTGGGTTCCTAGGCTCCAATCGACAGTGAGTGAACTAAAATTTCAATGAATTAGGGGGAATATATCTCCCTCTATGGAAATCAGATGACCAAACCATTCCTTGAAATTTTGATCCAATAGTTGAGATTGGAGAGGTTGTTTAGTTTTTTTTGAGTGTGCACTTGGTCAGTTTCATCCAAGGAATGAAATGCCAACTTTCCATGTGCTGAAATTGAGCTTAAGAGGGAATTTGAAAACTCAAATTTGCTATAAGTGGGGTTTGGTCTAGGGACCAAATGGGCTGACCCAAACCCATTGGGTTGGGTGCACCACTCATCACTAAGTCTCCTTGAGCTTTTAGAAAAGCCTCAAGTGATTGTGAAGAGGGTATGACCAAAACACCCATGGGCTAGGCCAAAATTTGTTCTATGGCCTAAGGGAAAGATAGTCATTTTATTTTTTTTTCCACTTTGGACATGTTGGGTATGTGGATAAACTAGGTTTGGCCAAGTTTCATTAGATTTGGAATCCATTTGATAGGGTTTGGCTCATGTTGACCCATTTAGGTAAAATGGGTCAACTTGGGTCAAGTTGACCAATTGGTCAAATTGGGTCAAACTAAGGGTTGGTTCAAGTTCACATGACCATTTGAAATGTTTTGGTGGCTTTGGTTTGGTTCAATTTGGTATATATTTGGTTTTGGCTCGTATGACTTCCTTTAAGTCAAATGGGTCAAGTTGACTTATTTGACCCATTTGACCTATTTGGGGTAGGTCAAGGGTAGGTTTAGGTTAGGTTAGTCATATGGAGTGAATTGGTATCTTTTTTTCCAATCAATTTGGGTTAAGTTCAATTTTGGCTCAACATGACCCCTTTAGTCAGGTTGGGTCTAAGGTCAATTGGGCTGGGCTGGGTCTAGTTGGCCAATTGAGGCTTCAGTTAAGTTCAACAAGTGATTTGGAATGAAATTAACTCATTTGTTTGGATTAATTTGGCTTAGATCAAGTTTTGACACATTTTGACCCTTTAGGTAAAAATGGGTAAACTTGGGTCGAGTTGACCAAATGGGCTAAGTTAGGCTCACAAGTTGACTGGGTAAAGTTCAAACATAGGTCATGAGTGAGCTTAGATCAATAGTTTCAATCAATTTGGCCTATGGTGGAATTTGGCTATGTAGGGTTTCATTTTAGGTTAAGTGTTGACTTGGTCAACCCTTAGGTTTGACTTGGTTTGACCTAATTTGATTGATTGATCATCCCATGATGATTGTTGATCATGATGAGAGGGATATATGAGTTTGGTTCAATCCAATTTGGTTAGGATCAAAAGTTGGCTCATAAGGGTACTTTAGGTCACTTTGGGTCAAATGAGCCTAAGTGGGTCAAATGGTTTGGTCAAAGCTTGATTTGAAGTTGGTTGATCCATTTACAAGTCATTTGAAGTCAAATGGATTTTGATCAAATTGAAAATTTCATATTCAAAGGAAGAATATGAAAGGGTTTTGGGTTTATTTTTTTTTTATTTAGGTTTTGATTGTTTGATTGAAGTTTTGATTTATATATGAGCTCATGATTGTAGGGTTGATTGAACCATGAGAGAAAATCAAGAGTTTGGCCTAATTTGAAAGTGATCTAAGTTCAAGATTTTGACTTGAAAGGCTTAGATTTGATTTTGAGTTGATTTGAGTTTGATTTTTGGAATTGGTTTTGATTGTTTGAATTTATATTTTATTTATATATGTGAATATAAATGAGAATATAAATGGATCATGAGAAAATTTTAAGGATTTGAAGTGGTTTAATCATGATTTAGGTTAAATCCATTAAAGGGAATTTAAAGGATTTAAAGCAAATTTTTTTAATTGAAATTTAATTTTTGAATTGGATTGGATTGATTTATATTTATATTTCATTTATATATGAGAATATAAATGAGGATATAAATAAGTTTTGAGAAAATCCCATGAATTTGAATAGGTTTGATCAAAGTTTAGGTTAAATCCATTAATAGAAAATTAAGGGATTTAAGGGAATTTCAAGGAGTTTAAATTTGGAATTTAATTTTTACATTTGATTGGATTGATTTATATTTATATTTCATTTATATATGAGAATATAAATGAGAATATAAAATTTTTTGAGAAAATCCCATGAATTTGAATAGGTTTGATCAAGGTTTAAGATTGATTTTGGCTAAGTCCTTTAATGGAAACTTCAAGGGACTTAAGAAAATTTTCATGAATTGACTTTAAATTTTGAATTTGATTTTATGGGATTGCATTTATATTTCATTTATAAATGTGCATATAAAATGAGAATATAAATAAGGTATGAGAAAATCTCAAGGTTTGAATCTTGATTTTGGTTAAATCCTTAAAGGAGGCTTAAGAACTTAGGCAAAATTTGGACTTAGGAATTTTTGATGGATTTTGATCATGGGTTTAATTATAGAATTGAATCATAGATTTCAATCAAGGATTTCAATCATGTGTAGTTGATTTGAATTTGGAGAAAATCAAATAGAATTGATTTGGAGTTTTATTTGAAAGAAGGAAAGTGAGGAATGGTTTAGGCTAAGGGTAGAAAAATTTCCTAACACCCCTAAGGCATGACCTATTTTTATGGCTAACTCTTCTAAATCATTAGGGCATGACCTATTTCTATGTCCACAAAATCACTAGATGTGTCTTAAGACTAAGGAACTCTTAAAGTCTAAGAGAAGTCCTATGTCTAAGATGGAGGGGTTGAGAGCTCATTCTAAAAATGAGGTCAACAAAAGGGCACCCAATAGGTGTGGTGTGACTGACAAGGAACACCGCACGTGTTGGTGTTGATCGAAATGATCAATAGCACCGACATATCACAAGCACTAACAGAAATAATCTATACTAAACCCCCCGAGCTTCGTGCAATGTGGCTCTACTTATGTCCAAGGCATAAGAGAGAGGGAAGAATCCACTAAGGGATAGAGTGTGAACCTTCCACTAGGGAAGCTGGTTCAAGTCATCCACAAGGGGATGAAAAGTTTAATTTGATTCTCACTGAGGAGAAAGAGATTTGATTTGGGATCCACTAAGGAAGAGGGTTGAATTTGTTTTAATTTGGTTAGGTTTATATTTTTAGATGAACTATGTTGGTTTGCGACTGGTTACACTAAGTAAGAGCCATAGAGGCTAAAGACTAACTTAGATTTACCAATCTAAAGGGGTAGTCTACTAACCACATAGTAAGACTAACCAACCAAAGTGATAATGCCTTTTGGTATACAATAGTTGTACTAGGAAGAAAGCATAGTAGACTTACATCCTCCAAAATAGAGACCAGTTGTTGGGGTAATCTATTGGCAAGACAATAGATTGAAACCCGACCTGGGGCTGACTATTGAGTGAATGCCGCTGGGGGACTTAGATCAACTCAAAGATAGTCAAGATTGATTTCATTTTTTTAAATTTGTTTATTTTGATTTATGATGGATTTCATTGGTTTGCGATGAACTGTACTGAGTAAGGGCCATGGAAGCCTAGACTTAACTCAAATTTACCAATCCAAAGGGAATAGTCTACCAACCATAAGGTAGGACTACCCAACCAAGGAGAAATGCCTTTTGGTATGCAATGGCCAAGTCTTAAGAAGAAAGCATGGGGACTCACATCTTCTATAGACAAGAAGCTACTAGGGTGATTAGTTGCTTTGGGAAATAAATCGAACCTGACCTAGGGTTGAATATTTAGTGAATGCCATTGGGGGACTTAAATCAGCTCAAGGATAGTCAAAGATTAGTTTCATTTTTAAATTTTTTTAATGGATTTTGTTGGTTTGTTATAGATCAAACTGAGAAGGGACTTTGTAGAAGCCTAGACCTATCTCAAATTTACTGAACCAAATGGTGTATCTTCCTGGCCGATGGGAGAGCTATCCAACCAAGGGAGTGCCATTCAGTTTGCAATGATCAATTCAAGGGAAGAAAGCTCGGGGACTCACATCTTCCACTAGAAAATACCACTACGATGTTCGATTGCTTTGGGAAACAAATCGACGCTGACTTAAAGCTATCCATCAATTTTCAACAATCATGCTAGAAAGAATGTGTCATAGTCTTACATCTTTCAAAGTGGAATGGCTACCGGGGTAACCAGCTTATGGAAAAATAGACTGAACCCAACCTAAGGGTGACTACAGAGTGAGTACCGACCTGAGGATTTATCTCAACTTAGGTAGTTAAGAAATTCCTATAGGGAGTTCTGCTAACACTCCCTAAAAATAGGATCCCTGCTTGGGAAAAGAGTCCCTTTGGGAGCTTAAATTCTTAATCCATAAGCGAATATTTTATTTGTTTATTTTTTTTAGTTTGTTTGTTTATCGTGAACCCTGTTAGTTTATGAGGGATCAAACTAAGAAAGAGCTTATATCAACCTAGACCTATATCAGATTTACTGAACGAAGGGAAAATTTGCACATCCGCTTAACAAATTTTCTAACAACAGGGGTGGCTACTAAGAAAGGGGAACTATCCAATCTAGAAGTAACTTGGGCAGTGTCTAAATAGAGTCACAAAGGACTTGATACAAATAGAGTGCCCACAGGGGTTGGGGTTACTAAGGCCTTAATCCCATACCCTGGAGAAAATGACATGGCCAGTCATATATCTAATAGGTATTCGACATCCAACTCAAGGAGAAAGCACGGGGACTCATATCTGCCAAGAGTGGTGTACTCACTGGGTGAGTCGCTATCAGCATAGTGAACATCAACCAACTTAAGGTGTCCATCAATTTGCAAAAATTAGCCTAGGTAGAAAGCTCAGGGACTCACATCCTCCAGCGGGCCGACTATGGGATAGTCTCTTAAAAGTGCTATCCGACCTAGGGTGGCTACTGAGTGAATACCACTGGGGGAGTTATATCATCTCAAAAGTAGTCAAGAGGAAAGGAGCCTTCGGGGAACTTACTCTAGACCTCAAACATACTCAACCTAGTTAGTTCATAATGGCTCGTTCAAGAAGAACGCATGGGGACTCACATCTTCTTAAGCAAAGTCAATAGTGAGGTGGCTTATGGGCAGTGAAGACTACCATACTAATAAGGTGCTCATTGGTTTATAATGTTTAAGTTAGGATGAAATCTTGGGGACTCACATCCTCCAATAAATGACCATTCGGGTGTCATACTAGCGAGGTAGCATGTAGACCCAACCTAGAGCGGCTAATGAGTAAGTGCCACAAGGGGCTTGCTCCCACATAAAAATAGCTTGAGATAAAAGATTTGTGTTTGTTTTGTGCATGTGTTAAAAGGAATAGGATGCCTCTAGGGTACCCTTACACCTACCTTAAAACACGCTGGGGAATTATAAGATGATGCCACAGTTGGCAATAAGAATTCCCACTAAGAAAGGATGCTGCTGGGGGCTCTTACACCTAACTCAGTTATTGTAATAAAAATATGATGCCTCTCAGGTTCTCTCACACATATTCTAAAAGCATCGGAGATTTTTGTTTGTGTTGTGAAAAAGGGATATGATGCCACTGGGGGACTATTACACCTACCCTAAACACATCACAGATTCACAGACAAGCAAACAACACTTCAAAAGAAGAGAGGATTTGATGAATGGAATCAGATTTTATTTCTTTTTATTAATGATTATTTTCAAACAAGTTTTATTTCATGGGTAATAATTCTTTAGGTAGAGCCCATTAATTAGAAGCATCGGGTGTTCCCCTTTACAATCAATAAGTTGATAAGATCCTTCTTAGTAGGCCTTCTCTATGACATAAGGGCCTTCCCAAGTGGGTTCAAACTTTCCTCCCATATTTTGACGGGCAATAATTGGTCTCCATAGGACTAACACAAGTTCTCCTACTGAAAGACCTAGGTGGACCAAATTGTGAGCTTGAATCATTTTGGCCTTGTACAACTCGAGGTTTTGGCACGCCCGTAGGCAACTTTCCTCCAAACCTTCGAGCTCTTCTAACGGCAACTTTGCATCTTGCTTGGTAGTGATCTTGTTACCCAATTCTATCCTTAGTGAAGGGGAGTTGAACTTCTAAATGAAGAATGGATTCAGACCCATACACTAAGTAAAACAGGGTAGACTGAGTTGGAGTTTGATATGTGGTGCGGTAGGCCCACAAGGCTTCAACCAACTGCTCATTCTATTGTCTTTTGTTGTCATCAAGTGTTTTCTTCAGAATTTAGATGAGAGTTTTGTTGAATGCTTCTGCTAAGCCATTAGCTCTAGGTAGTAGATGGTGAAATATCTACAATCTATACCGTGTCTTCTGTCGAAGTTGTTGATCTTCATGCTTAGAGTGCAAAACCATTATCAGATATAACTTGTCGAGGCACCCTAAACCTATATATGATATAATTCCTAAAAAACTAAAGCACATGCTGAGCTGTGACCTCTCTGAGTGGGATGGTTTCCAACCACTTGGAAAAGTGGTCGTTGGTAGCTAAGATGAATCGACGCCCCTTGGAAGAAAGAGGATCGATTGGAGCCACAATGCCAGTACCCCAACACTCAAATGGTCATGAAGCCAATGTAGGGTGTAGAATGTTGGGTAGTTGGTGGAGAACCACACCATGCACCTGACAATGATGACATCTCCTAGCTACATCCATGCAGTCTGTAATCATCAAAGGATAGTAGTATCCAAGTCTTTTGATCTTCATCTTCATCTTCAGACCAGATTGATGAGCTCCGCATAGACCTGAGTGTACCTTAGTGATAATTCCATAGGCTCTATGTTTGTCCAAACAACATAACCACAACTGGTTAAAGGATTGGCTGTACATGATGCCATCAACAAGAGCATAGAAGAGAGCTCTCTATTTCACTTGATGGGCTTATGACTTTTCTTGAGGTAGTTTGTCGGTGTTCAAGTAATTTATAAATGGTTGCCTCCAATCCAGCTCTTTATCCATTTTGACAATGACAACCTCCCCTTCAATGGAAAGTCTTCAATGAGTTTAGAATCAATAAGAGACAAGACTTGTCTATTTTGATCCCTTATTGAAATGGACTCATCTTCTGGACATAGCAATTCTTTGGCAAGTTTGGCCAAGGCATCTGCTACTGCGTTCTCTACTCGGGGAACTTTGTAGATGGTGACTTTGGAATTTGGGCCAACAACTTCATGGTATACTCATAGTAATGATGAAGCTTGGGCTTGAGGACCTGGTAGGACCTAACAATCTAGTTGATGACCAATTGAGAATCCCCAAAGATGTTGATGCTCTTGATATTGATAGTGATGGCTAACTCCAAACTGGCAATCAAAGTCTCATACTTAGCTTCATTGTTGGTGCAGGGGTTGGAAAGATAGTTTGAGAATCTCATCACATCACAATTTAAAGTTAAGAGAACTATTCCTACCCCTGCCTTTCTTGGGAGAATAGATCATTGTGCTTCACCTTTGAGAAAAGAAGCCGTACCATCAAAATATATCTCCCATTAGTGGTTATCGGCCTCCCCTAAGTTCATGATTTGTTCATCGGGGAGATCGTCACTAAGCAGAGAATTAGCAAGAAGTGGGTGTGTTGCTAAGAAATCTACTAGTTCCTATCCTTTTATCGTATTGAGGTGACAAATGTGATGTCAAAATATGAGAGTGTCATGGACAAATGAGCCAAATGTCTGGAAAGTGTTGGCCGTGTCATGAGGTACTGCAGTGGATTTATTTTGGAGATCAAGTTCACCTTATAAGAAAGCATGCAATGTCGTAGCTTTTGGGAGGCAAAGATCAAAGCTAGGTAATGTTTCTCAATAGGTGGATAGTTTGCTTTAGTAGGAATTAGACAATGATTGAGGTAGTAGATTGCCCTATCTTTCCCCTCATCATTGCCTTGGGCCAATAGAGCACCGAGAGAGTCCTCCAATGTAGCAGTATAAAGGATCAGTGGCCTTCCCAAGATAGGGGATGCTAGAACTAGTGACTTCACCAAGTACTACTCTTTGATATCTTTGAATGCGTGTTCACACTCATCATCCCACTTGAACTTGACATCCTTTTTGACAAGTGCTGAGAATGATTTGTATCTCCCTGATAGGTTTGAGATAAAGTGTCTAAAAATGCCAATCATCCTTGAAAGGATCTGAGTTGAGTTAAACTCTTAGGAGGCGGAATTTCTAAGATAGCTTTAATCTTTTTAGGATCTATTTCTATTCCTTAGTGTTAAACAACAAACTCAAGGAATTTCCTTGAAGTGACTCCGAATGCACACTTCAAGTGATTCATCTTAAGGTTAAATTGTCTGAATCATTCAAAAACTACTCTCAAGTCAAAGATATGGTCTTCCTTTTCTTTGCTCTTGACTACTAGATCATCAACGTAGCACTTAACCTGATGATGGATGAGTTCATTGAAGATCTGAGTCATGGCTTGTTGGTATGTAGCACCAACATTTCTAAGGTCGAAAGGAATGAACCTATAACAGAAGATTCCGATCGGGGTTTGAAAAAGTATTATTTCTTTCATCTTCAAGAGACATCTTGATTTGGTTATAGCCAGATGACCCATCCATGAAAGAAAATATAGCGTGAGATGAGGCAATGTTCACCATTAATTCTAGTATAGGAAGAGGAAATTCATCCTTAGGACATGCCTTATTTAAGTCCCTAAAATCAGCGTAAATGTGAATTTGGCCATTCTTCTTCTTAACTGGGATGACACTAGCTAACCAGGTAGGATATTTTTCTTCTTTGATAAAACCAGCATCGATCAATTTCTTGACTTCAAAAATGACCTGTTGTTCAATTTCTAATCTCATGCATCTAGGAGCTTGCTTAAGAGGGGTAATGTTAGGATCTATTGCTAGCTTGTGGACTGCTATGTCAGGAGATAATCTGGGCATTTCTTCATAACTACATGCAAAGCAGTCTTTAAACTCAGCCAATAGCCTAACTATGTCATTAGTTTCTTCTTCATTTAGCAACAAATTGATGTATGTCGGGTGAGGATTTTCTTCTGTCCCGAGATTGATTTATTTAAGTTTGTCAATTGTTGAATGAATTTCTTCTTCAAATTCTAGTGGTGCCTCTTTAACTTGGAGATCATTTGGATCATCTGAGATTTTTAAACACACATTCTCATAAGAGTTAGGGATGTGTGAGAAGAATCTATTAGACTCCAAATGATTGGTAACAACTAGGCAATAATCATCATTGTTTGGACCCATCGAATCCTAGTCCTCTTGATGTGCTTCCTATGTGTTCCATAGCTTTTCAAAATACTCTAACCTATGTTTAGACCACGTGTGAGGAACCAAACCTTTTTGCACAAGATTTTGAACACAAGGAGAGTAAAAGTCAAGCGAAAATTCCATTAATGCTTTAAAAACATCTTCCTCAAGCTCTACATCAACTTCAGGGCTTAAGGATGATGATCCCAAAAAAACCTCTTCTGCTTCATGTCACTAGAAGACTTAGGGATTTCCTTAACTATCAAATCTTAAACTTTTTGAGATGTAAGTGAGGTAAGTGCTAATGTTCCCAACTATTACCTAATAGTTTCACATAACCAGATTCGAATACTTTGCCTTACTTGGAGGCCTGGTCTTCATCTCTGTCTGAGTCAAAAGTCACCTCCTATGGAACCTGCTGAGAGGGGTTGGCTAGTATAATAATCACATTAGACTCATCCTCTGAGCTGGATTCCAAGTCTATGTGAATAGTAAGAGTACTCCTATGAACTAGATCATGACCTCTATTGGCTGAAGGCCAGCTAGGGGGTCTCCCACCTCTGGAATTGCCTCTGCCTCTACCTGGTGGAGGTTGAGCCATCCTACCCACATATCCATATGATGGAATGAACTGTGGGTGCAATGTGATATGCAAATCTATTTCTTCTTCATTTCCTCTTTCTTGTGTACTTGGACTTTTATTTTTCTTTTCTTTTTCTTTTGGTTTTTATTTTTTTCATTTTTTTCTTTTGTTTTTGCATTTGGATTTTGTCCAAGTTCATGAGAAAGGGTGTTTTGAGGAAGCTAGTAGGTCACGTCCTCATAAATCTCAATGTCTCTAACTAAAAATGGCTTTTCATCTTCGTTGACAAGGTATTCAATCCCATCTTTTCTGAACTTGATGCACTGATGGAGGGAGGATGGAATGATCTTGTTCTGATCTATCCAAGGCCTACCAAGCAAAATAGTAAACGAAGTGTTCAAAACCATGATGTAGAACTTGGCTTCAGTCTTCCAGTCACCTATCTCCAAAGGTAACATTATAGAACCTAAAGCCTGCTCTCCTTGTTCATTGAATCTTCTCAATATCATCCTATCTCCTCAGAGTGTAGAGATGTCGATCCTCAAATAGGCAAGGGTCTTTAGACTCATAATATTTAATGATACACTTGGATCTATGAGAACTCTGGGAATTCTAAACCAGACCATGTCAAATGTGATGTAAAGGGGACGGTTGTGCTCCAAGTCCCCTAGAAGAAGGTCTTCATCTATGAAGGTGATCCCTTTGGCTTCTTTTGCATAATGTGCTTCCTCACCTATAACGGTCAGCAAAGCTAAGCATATTTTAGGATCAAGGAGAGCCTTGATTAGTGATTCCGTCATCTCTTTAGATAAGATAAGGGGATCATATATGCTTAGCTTAGATGACAACTTTCTTAGATGAGAAAGGATGTTGTAGTCCACCTTCGGGTAGTCTTTCATAAGCATATCCAAGGGTGGAGCATCTTATGGAAGGGCTTTTCGATCTTCAGTACCAATGACTTGTTTCCCTCTATCTTGAGATGTTGCCCTAGGAGCTAGAACCTTTCCACTACAGAGATTGACTTTGGTGATCTCTTGAGGCAAGGTGGTGGAAGGTTCTACCTGTACTTCAGGCTCACCTAGAGCTTCTCCTATGGGACCCTCAAAATTGGATGATTTCAAGTCTATCTTAAGAGGTGAACCCATAGTATTAGAAAATCCAACACTAAATAAGAAAGAGGAAGATCCAAATTATTATAGTTATTTAGACTTGAAGAGTTATCGGTAGGAATAGAAGAAGAAAACTCATCAGAAGAGACACAAATGTAATTTAAATTAGCTTTATTCTTCAATTTCTTGAAGTATTTGGAGGTACAAAGTAGAAGTCAAATAGAGTGAGTGGAGTAAGAGATTTGATGCCCTTATTCATTGATATAAGAGTTATACTAGTAGAAGAAACATAAGAGCTAGCTAAAGTGATAGAAGTCACTGGTGTGGAAGGTGCAACTGAAGGCTGGAGGCTGGACACGATCGGTGGCTGTGCTAAAGGGCTATATCGGTCTGGCACATGTTGCTGCTGAGCTCGCACATTCCTAGAGTTTGCACTGACAACTTACAAACCTTCTTTGGTGTTGGAGGTTTGAGCTGACTCATTCACCTACAAAAAAAGCTTCTTAATCTTCTAAATTATTTTCTTAGAGGTTTTAGATAAAGAAATGTCCCAACCTTCTTTGGTTTTGATAGGATCACTTGTATCCCTGAGGATTACCCTAATGGAACTGGAAGGTTGTTCCACAAGGTATTCCTTTGGGATAACTATATCACGAGTCTTGAAATTATGTTCAAGCCAGTCCTTAAATATGAAGCAATCCTCCAAAATGTGGCCTAGTATACGGTGGTAAGGGCAAAAGTTTGGATCCTGACTTTGCCTACTTCCTCCTGTCTCCTAAGCTTGGGTAGCTAAAAATTAGGTTTCTTTAAGAGATTTTTAAAGATTTTCTTAATTACATCCGTCTTAAAGAATAAGGTTTGTTTAACTTATCTAAAAGAGTAGGTGGACCATAGCCACGGGTAGTATACATGCTACTACAGGTGGTGGTATGGTTATGGTTGGTGGTGGTCATGGCCATGGAGTGGAGGCCAATATGATTGCCTCAGTGGTGGAAAAGGAGGTGGAGGCTGTGAAGGCCGTGGTCTCTCGGACTGATCTCTAGTTGGCTGCTCCCCTTGTCAAATACTGTCACTACTCCAGGTTTCTTTTCGCAGACCTTTTGGGATTTTTTTCTTCAGCAATTGATCTGGAAAAGGAAACTATTTGGCCTCTCCTTATAGACTAGCTACCTTATTGATTAGTTTCTCAAATATCTTTATGGTGAAGCCCTTAAGCATGAAGGTGACTGGGCCATGGATATTCTTTAAGAGAATCTCAATGGCATACTGCTCAGATAACTGTGGTTCACACTTCATACTCAGGTTACACCATCGAAGAATATAATCAACAAGTGACTCACCGGAGTGCTGTTGTGCTACAACGAGATCACCTATAGTAACCCTTTACCGAGCTCCAGCAAATCTCTTGATGAAGAGTTACTCTAACTCAGTAAATATCTTTACTGAACTATTGGGTAGTTCAACAAACTAATCAAAAGTGATACCCGCTAGGCTACTGACAAAGAGTCTAAAGAGTAAAGCGTCATTATCACCTGCATTGTAACAACTAGCCCTATAGTGAGCTATGTGTTGCCTCAGATTCCCATAACCATCGAAGCTTTTGAAGGAAGGAGGCACAAAACCCACATCTTGGATAGCATCAATTCTTCTAGGTAGGGCTTACCCTTTGGAACTGATGATCCTCCCTAAGCTTGAGCCAAAGCTTCCTTCACCTGCTGCTCAACCATGGAATTTAGATCTTTTTCATGTATGGAGGTACTTTTAACTACCTTCCTATATAGACTAGTGCTACCTTGCTCAATGAGAGGTAGAGTCTTAACTAGATCTAAGACATGCAATAGCTCAGGCTGACTGACATTGATTGTACTAGGATGAACTGGAGGGGCTTGCTTCTAAAGCACTGATACTGTAGCTAATAAGTCTTGCAACTGCTGTGCCATCCTATCAATCTGCTCATCTTTTTGCCTTAACTACTGTCAGAGGTGATGGGCTAATTCTATAGTGTCTCCTTGATCAACCTCATCACCTTCCATGGCCTGTTGCTCCTTAAGAAGAGAACCTCTAGTATCGATCATGCAGACTCTAGCTGAATCCCCCATCAAGTCATCTTTGTTGGGATCGAAGATGACTTTCTCCTCATCGAACCATGCGTGCCCCAAATCAACTTCTTTTCCATAAAATAGTGTGCAACTATGTCATTTAAGGATCGATTTAACTCTATATATAGTTTGGTGACTAGTTTGATTGCTATGCACCGAGAGACACCTCAGAACTGGGAGTCAATCTATGTGGTGTACTCACTAGAAGAATGATACTCGATTGATATTGGTAATAGGGTAAAATCTAGGAAGATCCTCTACTACTTAAAACATCATAGAATATCTGTGACAACTGTAACCATCTCTGCATCCAGCTGTATGGGCAGAGTTGGTGAAGGAACGACCACAATGCTCTGGGGTTGCCACTCCTTCCACACCACCACTGGGGTAGAATGTCGAGCAGGAGAGCTCGACCCTTCTATAATGGGTGGTGTAGGAGGAGTAGGATACCTTGGCTGTAGCCGGTTCACCAATGAGGTACATTTTGCCCCGGATGCGTACTTCATGGCCTTAGATTGAATGGGTGATGCTGAAACCTATACTGGCGATGGTGTACGGGGGGTAAAGCGGTGGAGTGGAGACACCACTGACTCTCTATGAAAAGGAGCTTCCCTCTTGTGGTGAGTCCCCGTGAGGAGAATACTATTAGTATGGTCAGTGTGGGTAGCGCACTGAGCTAGAAAATCAACCAAAGCAGAACCTCTGTCATTCTCTACTAGTAATGTGTGATGTATGGGCCTCATGAGCCCTCTCCTGGCGAATCTGCCTCCCTACACTGTGGGGGATAACAGATCAAAAGTTGAACTGGGTACTAGACTTTGAGCATCTGTATGCTCTACCTACCTAGCATAGAACAGATTGGAGGTCGACGTATGACCTCTTACTCCTAAAAACTGCTGGTTAAAACTACACCATTGGAGGAGGCAATGAACGGATCCTCTTAGCATCCTCTCTATTTGATCCCGAGAGAGGATGAAACTGGTTTTCCGTAACCAATGGTGAAGTGATCATGGGACACTCATCCATGGCTGATCTAGCTACTGCTTCTAGCTCTCTAGCTATCTGAGTATGGAATTATTTGACCATATGATTCATGTTTGTGTGTTGACTGTAAGTAGGATGAGAGGATTGTGAGCTAGACCCATACTCAAATGTTGAGGAGGCAAACCCTGATACCAGGGGAGCCTTATCGTTGGAGGGTTCAGATGGTAGGATACTAGCCCACACCGGGGCAGTAGGGGCAACTCTAGGGAAAACTATAACTGGAATCGATATTGTCGGTACTGCTGAAACTACAATAACTGAAGTCTGTGGTACTGCCACAGGTTTCCTCTTCAGTGAGAAGATATCTGGGGAGGGTAAGCTACCGATGATGCTTACCCACCACCTTCTTCCTGTGGTGAGGGAATGCCCTCACAAGTGATCTGGCCCTCAAATCCTTGACCAAAATGGATCAAGTGGGTATGGTCCAAGGAAGTCTCCAAGGCTAGATCCATGCATGAGGAAAGTAAAGATAAATGAGCCATTTGAATGTAGTAAACTGACATTGAAACTACAGTGCATTTACTAAAAGGAATCTGCAATGAGAAATGAACTTGTATCAATTTTCTATCTCCATAGATTTTGAATTTTTTAATTTTGAAAATTTGAACCCACATCCAACAACTTGGAAGTGTTAAGTGGGGTTCAAATGAGTTTGGAAAGATTGATTGAAAGAGGAATTTGAATATGAATCCAAACTTCAACAAATTTACATATGTTGAAATATGGATTCAAAATTTTTGATAGGATGCTTCCATAGGTTCATTGTTGTTTTGATTTTGAATTTTTTTATTTGAGGACCCCTCCCTTTAGCAAATTTGGGTATGTTAAAAAGTAAGGGTCAAATAATTTTGCTTTGTTTGTTCTTAGAATTTACTTACTTAGCAAATTTAGGTATGCTAAGGGAAGTAAAAGTGATTGTTTCTTTTTGAAGATTTTATTTTGATTTTGGAATTTTTAAACTTTACTTAGCAAATTTTGTATGCTAAATGAAGGATCCAAGTGTGTTTTGTTTGATTTTTGAAAATAGGATTCTTAGCAAATTTAGGTATGCTAAGAAAATCCTAAGTGTTTCATTTTTGTGTTTTGATGTTTAGATTTTTTGAAAAGGGTAGGACCCTTAGCAAATTTGGTATTATAAGGGGATCCAAAGGTGCTTCATTTTGTTTTTGATGTGTTTTGAAAGTGGAAATTTAACTTTAGCAAATTTGGTGTGCTAAAGGTGAAATCCCACTTGTTTTTGTGAAATGTAAATCTCATTTAGAAAATTTGAGCATGCTAAATGAAATTCCAAATGGTGTATTCAAAAGTTTTGATTTGTTTTTTTGAAAATGGAAACTTCTCCTTAGCAAATTGTGTATGCTAAGGGAGAAAGTTCTAAAGGTGTTTGAATATTTTTTTTTTGACTTTCAAAACTTTACTTTAGCAAATTTGAGTATGTTGGGTGAAGTTCCAAAATATGTTTTTGGAAAGTGTTTTAATTTTGGATTTAGAAACTTCACTTAACAAATTTAGTTATATTAAATGAGGTTCCAAAATTAATTGAAAATTTTGAATTATGATTGTTGATTTTGATTTTGGATTTGGAAACTTTACTTAGCAAACTTGATCATGCTAAATGAAATGCCAAAGTGTGTTTGGAAAAATTTTTTTTATTTGAATTTGGAGACTTCACTTAACAAATTTGAGTATGTTAAATGAAGTTTCAAAAATGTGTTTTAAAAATTTTGAATTTTGGGATTTCGAGACTTCACTTAAACAAATTTGGGTATGTTAAGTGAGGTTCCAAAATGTGCTTTGAAATTTTTTGATTTTTGGGATTTGGAAACTTCATTTAATAAATTTGAGTATGTTTAATGAAGTTCCAAATATGTTTGAAAGTTTTGAATTATGATTGTTGATTTAGATTTAGGATTTGGAAACTTTACTTAGCAAACTTGATTATGCTAAATGAAATTCCAAACTATTTTTTGAAAACTTTTTGTTGGATTTTGAATTTGGAGACTTCCTAAATAAATTTGGGTATGTTAAATGAAGTTCCAAAATGTGTTTTGAAATTTTTTAATTTTTGGATTTGGAGACTTCACTTAACAAATTTGGGTATGTTAAGTGAGGTTCCAAAATGTGTTTTGAAAGTTTTTAATTTTGGGACTTGTAGACTTCACTTAACAAATTTGGGTATGTTAAGTTTGGTTCCAAAATGTGTAGAAATTTTAAAATTTTTTTGGTTGGAGACTTCACTTAACAAATGTGGGTATGTTAAGTGAAGTTCCAAAATGTTTGAAATTTTTTGAAATTTTTTGGATTTGGAGACTTCACTTAACAAATTTGGGTGTGTTAAGTGAAGTTCCAAAAATGGTTTTGAAATTTGTTTTGAAATATGATTGTTTATGTTTTAATTTTTGAAAAAGGGGATTTCCATTCAACAAATTTAGGTATGTAGAATGGAAAACAATCTTTTTTTTTTGAAATATGAAATTTTTATTTTTTGTGTGGTTGTTGCTTTTTTTTTGAAAGAGAGGAATTCCAACTTAAAACATATGTGAGATATGTTTCAAGTGAGTTATCCTAAAAGGGTATTTTGTTTGTTGTTGGGAATGAAATCTTTATTTAACAAATTAAATAAAGATGTTCTATGTGCTTTTTGAAAAGTTTAATTTTATTTGAAAATGAAACTTCCATTCAATATGTGTGAGTGTATTGAATGGGAAGGTTCATGTGCGCTTTTTGAAAACTTCATTTTTATTTTTGTTTTTTTTGGGAAGATGATCATTCATTTTATTTTGAAAATGAAATCTTCATCAAAATGAAGTAAAAGAAGATATTCGTTTGTGCATTTAGAAAATTTTATTAGGTTTTATTTGAAAATCCCTACATGTAACAATTATGAGAATTATTAAATGAAGGTGACAAAATTTTGTGGAAAAATATTTTATTAAGTGCATTTTGGAAAAAGTGCTTTTGAAAAGCAAAATTCCTTATGGAAGATTTATTTATTTTAGGATGAACCTTTCCTTGTCATGAAAATGATAAGGAGGAAGTCTTTAAGAATGTTTCTTTTTATTTTAGATCTTTTCATTTTACCCATTAGAGAACTCAAAGGGGATTTTAAGACCAACAAGGAATGCAGTCCTAAAACCTAAAGATGTCAGCAAACTCAATTCAAGAATGAAATGAGCTATGTGCCAATGGAAAGAAGGATAGTCTTGAATTCATACCAAAGTACAAACCCACTATTGATATTAAAAGACAACGATCATTTACCAAAGATGGTGAGAGGAACCATCCCCAGCGGAGTCACGAGAAAAATCTGTGGAGAAAAATTCCTATACAGGGAGTCGACTTCCAAATCTATTGGTGAGAAATGAAAGAGGCAACACCTATATAGAAATTCATCTTGATAAGATGCCACATAAATTTATAGATGTACTTATTCAAGTGATCAGATACGTCATCAAGGAAGTAGTGTACTATTTTAAGAGATAGAAATCACTACCCTTTAATGGAACTAATCACCTCAATAAGGACTCCTAAGGATGATGGGTCTGCATATTTACTAGAGATTCTTCCCATACTTTACATGAAAAAGTAAAACATGGTTTATTTTAAACTGGGTTTGTTAAGTTTCCAACAGGGGCAACCATAGTTAATTACATCCTAAGGGATGGGATCATTTAAGAAAACTCTTGATTAAGATAAATAATCGTTGTCTTTGAAGATTTCAATAGTGAGGACTATCAATCGATTGGTTTATGTTTGAAGATCAAAATGTGATTGATCAAAAGAGGGAGTTATTATCGAAGACAAAATGGAAGATAAATAGGAAATTCCCACGATGCTAGAAAACCTAATGAGCATCTCAAACTATTATGTAATTGGGCTTTACATTTTAGAAATTAATTTAGTTTGTTTGAGTAGTATTTTTCATTAGAAAATTAGAGTTTATGATTCCTTAACACAAGATTAAAGAAATGCCTAAGAGGTGAGGAATTATGCTTATGGCTCGCAAATGGGAGAAGTGATCTCAAAACCTAAATCTAGGGAGCTTCGGCGAGGGCCAAAAGCATAAACTAAATCTAAAGTAAAAAAATGGGTATTTAGTTTGCCTCTATAAGAGAGAACAAATCACCCGATAGCTTGGACTTACAACTTCCTGGGGTGGCCACCATCCTATGATTTTAAATTCATGTAGGCAAGTCTTTATGCTGATGCAAGATAGCTAGACTATTATTTATTTAGAAAGACACTAAGTTTAAACTCACTCCCTAAAGAGACTAGATCATGTAAAGGGACATGCTTCAAATGACCTAAATCTAATGCATTTCAAATTTCATTTTATTTTTATTTTGGACAATTATTTTGACTTAGGCTAATAGGATTTTTATGACTAATGCATGAGAAAGAAGATTATTGCCCAAACTTAGTGAGAAGGGAGGAGGTGAGTTTCCACCATGACTCTCACAGGTCAAGCCAAAGTTCTCTGGCAAAGATGGAAGCCCTCCAATCAAGAGTGAAATAAGATGCATTTGTGCATGATATTATAAAGAAATATTCATCCAGCTAAGGGGTTGCTAATTCTTTTATCTTGATTTTAAACTTAAGCTTTAGGTGAGGTTATGAGCTGTTAAGTAGGGTAAACGATTTATTTTTCTCTAAAGAGCCTAATCGTCATCCAGGCCATACATAAAGTAAGGAAAAAAACTAGGAAAAGAATGCCACTTTATGCAAAAGCTAAAAAAATCATCAAACAATTTATTAAGCTAATCATAAAAAGAATAAAAGGCCGTTATGGTCTAGCACCACTGCACAAACCTGACAATATCAAATATGGGTAGCCGAGCTCTACCCTTATACAACCCAGATTATAAATGAATATTATAATTTAACAAAGGAATTCATTATTATGGGGGTCTTCAAGATTTTTTCTTCTTTCTTCTTTTCTTCTTTCTTCTTTCTTATTTTCTTCTTTCTTTTTTTCTTCTTTCTTCTTTTGGTTCCTCCTTTTAGATGGTTGGAAGGTGGATGCTCTAAAGCTTCACATGGTGCATAAGATAGGATCTTATGACAAATGTTCATCCTAATCCCCATAAAAAATCATTCCAAAATCTTAAATGTACAAATTTTTACATGAAAAGGAAAAGTAGAAATCTAACTAATACCTGCAAAACAAAGGTTAGCTAAATCACACCACATAAATCCCAAGCATGTATATTGGACTTATCACCCCACATATGGGTGACTAAGTCCACCTAGCCTAGGGATTATGCTTAGGGATATAAAGCACCTACAAGCAAGAAGTAGTTATATTTTTATTTATGATAGCACCCCTTAAGCACAATCCCCTGCAGAAAAGAATAGTTAGACTAAGCACATCCTACCATTCATTCTACGAGCATACACCCTAACATTTAGTCAAAAACATATATCACAAAACAAAATATAACATCAAACCATGCACCGACCTATCCTAAGGCTAGAAGTGGTGACTTAGGCTAATGTGTGTGCTTTGAAGGCTTGTGTGGTATGCTTAGCTTAGGACTTTGGGTTTAAATTTTCTAAGTGCAAAGAGCATGTGCAACTTAGAGGAGGGTTTCATTTAAGTTGTTTAAGTGTTTTGGGTTGGTTTTATTTCATCTTTTAATTTGGTTTAAATGGATCTTACAATTAATTACTAAGTTATGAAGAGAGGAAAAGAGAAGAGAACTTCTCTTTCCTTCCCAAACCTTAAGTAATTTTCTAAAGTAGGTTCATATTTTAGGTTCATTTAGGTGAATATTTTGATTACAACTTTTAATTAATCCTAAGTTTAGATGAACTCTCAACAAACCTATTCAAAAAGAAAGGAATTTTAAGATTAAACAAAATGAATCAAAATTCACATAACACACATTATTTAATTTCTTTCCCAACACATATAACATGCATATGGATGGACCTTAAGCATATCTATACATTCAAATGATAGTAGTTAACAAACTTCATGATGCATGCTAAATAATTCATTTAAGAAGATTCAAAAGTTGATGCATGATTTTTCTTAAGTAGAAAAGGTTTTCCTTGTCCAAAATTTCACATACATACATGAAAGTAAGAAAGTCATAAGAACGCCATTGTTAACCAGAGGTGTAAGATATAAGACCTACTTAGGGCTACTTAAAGCCTCACAACCTTGGGGTTGTCCAGACTAATATACCACTTTGCTTAAGTACAAACATGTATATAAAATAAAAGAAATAAAAAAGAAAATTGTCAAAATTGTTTAATGGATTCATTTTTGTTTATGCAATTTATGCATGTAAGTATAGGCAACCCTTCTTAGGTGAGAGCATAGGGATGAATAGGGTATGGAATTAAGTAGGTGTTGGGTTGTTTCCAAATGAACCCTACACCTTACTAACTCCTATTCTAAACTATACCAACATAAGAAAGAAAGGAAACCTATGCTAAGCATGCTTTTATAATTCATCTCATGCAAACTTATAATTAAAGTATAAGTTGCACACTTTCAAATTTGATATTTGATTTATGTATTTTGAAAATAATTTGGATTTAGTAGTGATAATAGTCACTCATATTTTACTTTAGCCAACACATGCACATTTGACATAAAGTAAACAATTTTAGTTTAAAATTTGAAATATGAAATTATGAATGCATAAAATCAAATGGAATACAACTTAACATGTTGGGAAAGATCCAAAAGCAATGAAATCATGTAAAAAACTTTTACTTAATTCCTAAAGACATTCTTATAGAATAAGAAAATTTAGAATAAATCAAAGTGAATTTCAAAATGATTTTGTTTAGTTTGAAGTTTAATTTAGTTTTGAAGAGGTGAGATGAGTTTGCTATTCCTAACCCATTCCCACATGTGTTTGATATTTTTGTTTTATTTTTAGGTAATTAGATTCATTTTTATATGTTGATTAGGTTAAGGTATGAATTAAGTGCTTAATTAACCCTTACCTACAACACCTTAGAAGAATTAACTAAATAATTATGAGCCAATGAGAGGACATAAAACCCACAAGGAATTTAAATTTGCAATGCACCTAATAATGAAAAGTCCTAATGTAATTTGACTCATAATTAAAAGTTAATTAAGCTAAAGCTTAAGATTTTAAACACCAATTTCATACTTTCATATGAAGGGGTTTTAATTTCCATAATTAACTTATGCTATTAACCACCAGTGCATCTGACCAAGGTAGATTAATTAAGTTCTAGAACTTTTTAGAATTTTTAAAAATTGATTAAAGGGGTAATTAATGAATTAACCATTAATTAAGAAGAGATTAAGGAGAGAAAGGGGGTTTAGGGAATAGCTTAGGGGAAATGCCCCAAAATTATTCTATAAACTTTATACTTACTGGATCTAACCTTAATCAACCCTAATCATAGGGTAAATCAATCATACCTTAATTACCCTTAATTACATGAAAGGGTAATTAGGATGAAGTAGAAATTTCCCCAATTGAGCCATCAATAAATCTCAAGAAAATTAAGGGAGGTAGAGGTCATCCCGTAAAATGAACTCTAAAAATTTGAGATTAATTAATGACTTAATTAAAGGATAATAAGCTAATTAAGATTCCTAAAGAAACCCAAATTCAGAAAAGAGTAATTAAAAATCCATTGAAAATATTTTTAAAATATTCTAAATTAAATTATCTTTCATAGCAATTTTGCTTTTATTTTTCTAATTTTTTATGAAGAGTTATGAATTTTAGAATTTCTATGGATTAATTAGGAATTAATTAGGTATTTAACTAATCCCAACTTAATACTTAGCTGGCATTGGTGGCGGTGAAGCATGCTTTACACGTTGCATGAGGGTGTGACTTAAACATCACATCCCAAATGGCGGTGCAAGCTAATATCCTCAATCCGATCAAAGATCGGGGCTAGAATTCACCCTCAGTTTTAAAAGGGGGAATGAATAACTAAACGTCCTAAATAATCTCAGCCATCCATCTAAAACATATGGATGGACGGCTGAGATGAGCCAAGTTCTTCCCTGAGGATCAATGGAAACTATCCATGATCTAAGGGGAGATCCGAGCCCAATCTAGCATAGAATCATACATAAATCAACCCACACCATCTAAACACAATCACCAACCTATCCAATAGCTGAAAATTATAGAGGTGAAGATTTCCTTTACAAAGCTCTACACTACATTGAGTTTAGTGATAAAAAAATTCCATACCTCAGGTGCAGATCGATGAGGTAGCTTAGTCTAGTCAAGGCCAGCCTTATTTAGGCCTTAAGATTGAGTGGATCAATGGGTGACCAACACCACTTCACTTGGGCTTCAGCTTTGATCCAATTAAGCTCTTCCTTGCTATGGGAACTTCAATCAGAGCTTGGGCAAGTTTGACTTGACCCTCTAATGGAGTGTGCAAGAGTAATTGGATTAAGATCAAGTATAGAGGAAGTTGGCTAATGGATTGAGCTCCCCTATTTTGCATTGTGCAAAATTGAGAATTAGGGAATTCAAATCCTATCTAAGGAGCTTGGGAATGCTCTGAGATGGTTGCTTTGGGTTCTTAGGCTCCAATCGATAGTGAATGAACTAAAATTTTATTGAATTAGCGAGAGTATATCTCCCCGTATGGAAATCAGATGGTCAAACCATTCCTTGTCATTTTT
Organism: Cymbidium sinense; assembly: GCA_021442155.1. NCBI lineage: Eukaryota > Viridiplantae > Streptophyta > Magnoliopsida > Asparagales > Orchidaceae > Cymbidium > Cymbidium sinense. The sequence goes on from CM038216.1 coordinate 105,720,315, forward strand.
ATCCAATTACTAAGATTGGAGAGGTTGTTTAGGTTGTTTTGAGTGTGCATATGGTCGATTTCATCCAAAGAATGGAATGCCAACTTCTCATGTGCTGAAATTGAGCTTAAGAGGGAATTTGAAACTCAAATTTGCTCTATGTGTTGGGTTTGGTCTAGGGACCAAATGGGATGACCCAAACCCATTGGTTTGGATGCACCACTCATCACTAAGTCCCCTTGAGCTTTTAAGAAATTCTCAAGTGATTGTGGAGGGTATGACCAAAATACCCATAGGCCAAAATTTGTTCTATGTCCTAGGGGTAAGATGGTCATTTTACTATTTTCCACTTTGGATATGTTGGGTATATAGAGAAACTAGGTTTGGCCAATTTTCATTGGATTTGGAATTCATGATAGGGTTTGGCTCATGTTGACCCATTTAGGTCAAAATGGGTCAACTTGGGTCAAGTTAACCAATTGGTCAAATTGGGTCAAACTAATGGTTGGGTCACGTTCATATGACCATTTGAAATGTTTTGGTGGCTTTGGTTTGGTTCAATTTGGTATATATTTGGTTTTGGCTCATATGGCTTCCTTTAGGTTAAATAGGTCAAGTTGACCTATTTGACCCATTTGACCTATTTGGGGTAGGTCAAGGATAGGTTTAGATTAGGTTAGTCATATGGAGTGGATTGATATCTTTGTTTCCAATCAATTTGGGTTAAGTTCAATTTTGGCTCAACATGACCCCTTAAGGTCATGTTGGCTCTAAGGTAAATTGGGCTAGGTTGGCTCCAGTTGGCCAATTGAGGCTTTGGTCAAGTTCAACAAGTGATTTGAAATGAACTTGACTCATTGGTTTGGATTAATTTGGCTTAGATCAAGTTTTGACACATTTTGACCATTTAGGTCAAAATGGGTCAACTTCAAGTTGACCAAATGGGCTAGGTTAGGCTCAAAGGTTGACTTGGTCAAGTTCAAGCATAGGTCATGAGTGAACCTAGATCAATGGTTTCAATCAATTTTGCCTATGTTGAAATTTGGCTATGTAGGGTTTCATTTTAGGTTAAGTGTTGACTTGGTCAACCCTTAGGTTTGACTTGGTTTGATCCAATTTGATTGATTGATCATCCCATGATGATTGTTGATCATGATGAGAGGGATATATGAGTTTGGCTCAATCTAATTTGGTTAGGATCAAAAATTGGCTCATAAGGGTACTTTAGGTGACTTTGGGTCAAGTGAGCCTAAGTGGGTCAAATGGCTTGGTCAAAGCTTGATTTGAAGTTGGTTGATCTTGTATATGGACTTATAATTTAAATATAAATCCATTTACAAGTGGTTTGAAGTCAATTGGATTTTGATCCATTTGAAAATTTCATATTCAAAGGAAGAATATGAAAGGGCTTTGGGTTTGATTTTTTTATTTATTTAGGTTTTGATTGTCTGATTGAAGTTTGGATTTACAAATGAGGTCATGATTGTAGGGTTGATTGAACCATGAGAGAAAATCAAGAGTTTGGCTTGATTTGAAAGTGATTTGGGAAAGTTCAAGATTTTGACTTGAAAGGCTTAGATTTGTTTTTGAATTGATTTGAGTTTGATTTTTGGAATTGGTTTTGATTGTTTGAGTTTATATTTCATATATATATATATGTAAATATAAATGAGAATATAAATGTATCATGAGAAAATTTTAAGGATTTGAAGTGGTTTAAGCATGATTTAGGTTAAATCCATTAAAGGAATTTAAAGGATTTAAAGCAATTTGTTTTAATTGAAATTTAATTTTTTGAATTGGATTGATTGATTTATATTTATATTGAATTTATATATGAGAACATAAATAAGGATATAAATAAGTTTTGAGAAAATCCCATAAATTTGAATAGGTTTGATCAAAGTTTACGTTAAATCCATTAATGGAAAATTAAGGGATTTAAGGGAATTTCTAGTATTTTAAAATTGAAATTTAATTTTACCTTTGATTGGATTGATTTATATTTATATTTCATTTATATATGAGAATATAAATAAGTTTTGAAATAATCCCATGAATTTGAATAGGTTTGATCAAGCTTTAAGACTGATTTTGGCTAAGTCCTTTAATGGAAAATTAAAGGGACTTAAGAAAATTTTCATGAATTGACTTTGAATTTTGAATTTGATTTGATGGGTTTGCATTTATATTTCATTTATAAATGTGATATAAAATGAGAATATAAATGAGGTATGGAAAAATCTCAAGGTTTGAATTGGTTTGAATCATGATTTTGGTTAAATCCTTGGAGGAAGGACTTAGGCAAAATTTGGACTTAGGAATTTTGATGGATTTTGATCATGGTTTCAATCATAGAATTAAATCATAGATTTAAATCATGGATTACAATCATGTGTAGTTGATTTGAATTTGAAGAAAATGAAATAGAATTGATTTAGAGTTTGATTTGAAAGAAGGAAAGTGAGGAATGGTTTAAGCTAAGGGTAGGCAAAGTTCCTAACACCCCTAAGGCATGACCTATTCCTGTGGCTAACTCTTCTAAATCACTAGGGCTAGGTTGGAGTGTCCACCTAATCACTAGATGTGTCTTAAGACTAAGGAACTCTTAAAGTCTAAGAAAAGTCCTATGTCTAAGATGGAGGGGTTGAGAGCTCATTTTAAAAATGAGGTCAACAACCATCTATCTTGGATGTGGAAAGAAATGAAGAGGCTTATCTTTGTTAATGTTGGATCCAGAGTAAATGAATGCCAATGAGACCTAAAGGTCAAGGTTCGTGAAATATGAAGGCCTCCACTATTGAACTTGGTCCCATCATGAAATGAAAAAACTTTCTTCCATTAATCTTGGTTCTAAAACAAGGAAGATGAGTTCTTATGGCACAAAAATATTGTAAAATCTAGCACTACTAAAGTGTTATGTTGCAAGATTTTTATAAAAATTATCAAATTCTGTAAGAATCAGGTCCAAAAAGTAGAGTTCCTGCTCACGGTGCAACGCTAAGTCCCAACACAAAGATGTTGAGCTCTCAAGAATAAAGTCTTTAACACTCCCCCATAACCGAAGCACCTAATATATTGCACCAGCTAAACTCTTGGATTAATGTCATTTTTACAGCACCATCATGTTGATTTCTTAGCACAGTAGTGCTACTCTCTCAGGTTACAAAATAAAAAATCCATTTTTGAAGCTGATTCCACCATCAAACTTGGTTCTAATGTAAAAAAAAAAAATCTTTCTTTCATTAATCTTGGATTTCAGACAAGGGAGAAGGATGCTAATGCACTAAAAATCAAGAAACCTAGTATTACTAAGGTATTATGTTGCAGAATTTTTAAATTTTCCCAAAAAGTATTAAATCTTCAACATTGACAAAATAACAGCAAGGCTTTGCACTTTGTTCACTGAGATGTTGATTCCTTGAGAGCTTTGAACTTTTGGTATGCACCTAATAGCACCAAGGCATTGATGTCTCTGCCATTGTGACCTCATGAATCTTGAACCTTAGGTGTGCATACCACAACGTTAAGACACTGATATTTTAGTGTTGAGGCTCTATGCTCTAAGAAAATTTCAACTTTGATACTCAAATAATAGCACCATGGCATTGATATCTTAGTACCAAGGTACTTTCTCTCTAAAAAATTATGCCATAACACTCATCCCACCATGGCATTGATATCATAGCAAGAGGTTGTGTTATTAAAATTTTAAGCCATAGGTACTCAACTGATCTCTCTAGAATTAAGCCCAAGTTATACTAAAAGCAACCCCAGGGCTACACATGTAGTGTCAAAGTGTTGAGCTCTCGGGTTCTAAACTTATATCTTTCAGTTTAACAACGAACGTCCAGGTGCTTAGCCCTAATATTATTATTTTGAATGAAAATTTATTGTTAAGCTTTTAAATCCTAGAGCATTCCTCATAATAGAAATAAACACAAAGCATTGATATAAAATGTCTTTATTAATAATAAAATTTAATGCAAAAGTTTTACAATAAAAGAAAGAGGAGTAAAATACAAAATAAAGAGAAAAAGGGAAATAATTAATTAAAGCCATCATCCTCCTCCTCTAATTCTTGCTCATGGGATACTCACATAAGGGAGATAATGAAGTGCCACAAAGAAGCTTGACTCGAGCTTGCATGAAAGCCCACTTCAAACAAATGAACAAGTGCTAAGTTAAACTCAACAATGTATGCAAACTGTTACTGCTGAACCACATGGTTGTCAAATTTTCTCTCCAATTCTTGATGCTACTGACTGGTGTTAACCTCATTTTTGGATGAGGTTCACATCATTCTAAAATCAATAATTAGGATGTCTTAACCTCAAATAGGAATATACATATAATTTCCTTTTAAATTTGGGTAAATCAATTTGAATCAAAATAAATTAATTAAAATAAAGGAATAAATCCAAAACTAAATCAAAGTCAAATATAGTCAACCCGTTTGACATGACATAGGTTTGACTTAGGTGAGTCAAAACCAGAATTTGACCAAATTAAATTATTCCATATGTTACAAACGATCAAATAAATATGCTTGATCACAAATCTAATAAACTTTATTTAAGCTTTAATAGGGTTTATTTGACCACTTAGTCTAAATAACCTAAATGGGTCCTATTGTTCAAACCCAAATCAAATTGAAATTTCAATTTGACTCAAAACATTTGGAAATGATAATTAAATACAATCCAAGCCATCATTAGGTTTAATTTTGTCAAATTGGTCATTTGACCCAAATGAAACTTAAAGCCCACTTTAGGTCAAATGGGTTCAAATTGAAATCCAGTTGAAATTAAATGAAATCAATCACTCCAAATCATCTCACACATGTGATCAAGCATGATTGGAGTCCAAATCAAACTTAATTGGGTCAAATTGGCTATTTGAATCAAATTCAAATCAAACTTATTCCATTTAGGTTTAAATGGGTTCAAATGAATTGAAATCCAAATTTACTCAAATCTAGATAAATTAATTAAATCTAAACCAAATTAATAATCAATTAAAATGATTAAACTCAAATTACAAGAATTAAATTAAAACCAAACACTTTGAATCCAAATAATTGGTTTTGACTAAAATTTCTAATCCAGGTCAAATGGGCTTAAATTTGAGCTCAAACCCACATTAAGTTTGATGTAGGAAACCACATATTAGTCTAAGGACTTTAATAAGTGATGCCTAAAGCAAATGCAAATGAAAATAAAAACAAAGAAGAGGAGTGGAAATTTTTAACTAAGAGAAGATTCTTTCTCTTTTTAATATAAAAATCACTTAGATTTTATCCATGTAACCTTGGATTTTGACCACCTTTTAGGATAATAATTCCAAGTGCTAAAGGTAAGAGGATCAAGCCTCAAGACAAAAGCAATTTGGCTTCCTCCAAGGAGAATCCATGGAAGAAAAAATACCAATGGAAGAGCCATGGCTCACCTAAGAAAGAAAGAGGGGGAATAGGCCCTCCTCTCTTCACATCCGTCATCCAAACTTGCTCACAAAGCCAAAGGGGTTTAAACTGACCCCTTGGCTAGCCTTGCTACTGTCGGTTGCCAGATTCTAGCCACTTAGAAGGTCAAAAAGGAGACTTTCAGCCAAGCATGGAAAGAGGGTAGGGAGGGCCAATTCCCTCCCCCTTTTCATCCAAAAATGTTCACCAAGGTAGGAGATGTAGTAAGCGAATCTTCCCCCAACTCCTCGTCATTGGCACTCCAAAAAATGAATGGAAATTGATGGCCACCAAGCTCCATTAATTGTGAAATCCAACAAAAAGATTCTATCATCAAATTGAACATTCCAACACGTTCTAAAGAATAAGGCAACTTTAAATGAATCACCCTCATCTGGCCATCCGAGTGGAGAATGTCCTCGATTATGATCCGATGTTGGTCCAGGGAGCAATCCATAGAGAGGAAAGCTATCAAATTACATAAAAACCTTCATCACATCAAAATGAAGCCAATGGAGTCAATCCCACCGCCGATAATTGCCAGAATTGAGGTACACTCCATCACTAGCTCCTTAAGCCATCAATTTTGATACTTTTCAAAAACAATTGATCCCCAAGTGGATCAAATCGGTTGCAAAATGATCCATGATTTGTAATTGAAAATAAATTGAAAATCACCGGCGTCATCATGATTTTGGAAAAAAATGACGCCGCGTCCTCTCACCGAAGAGTTGCAGGAGCTAATCTCTTGCTTCCAATCCTTCTATTAGGATCAAACAATCATGATTTAATATGAAGTCCTATTTTATCACTTAAGGACACTGCAGTGAATTAGGACCATCCGATTAAAGATCGGACGGTCGAGGATCATCCTGTGTGCGGCCAATTTTAACGCTGATGCCACATGGGATATGAGTTGCCAAATCACACCTTACCATGTGGCGAAGGCGCCATAAAGACTACCACATTAGCCCACCTTTATAAAATGAATGAATCCTCTTTAAAATTAATTAATAATTACAAAAATTCAAAAATTTATAGAAAAATAAATATAAATAAAAAAATGCAAATTCGGGCTCCATGAATTCCTCTTAATGAGAGGAATCCATTAAAATTAAAATTCCCAAATTATTTTGGGTATTTTATCCTTAATTTGATTTGAATGAAATCAATTAAACCTTAATTAAACATCAACCATTAGTTATGTTCAAATGAAACTTTGGGGAACTAAAATTGATGTTAAAACACACCCTAGGAAAGATTTCATGAATTCTTGCATTATAATTCATGAAATATGTTATTTCAAATCCTAAACCTGAATTTTAATTATATAAATTAATGTAAACGGAATTAAATAACCTTTAATCAACTTAATGAATATTAATTAACATAAAAATACTAATGAAACTCATTCAAACTTAATAAATTACAAAATAACTTAATTAGTTAACTAATTAAATTAAATAATTCAAATAATTAATTAATAAAATCACAATAAATCAACCAAATGTCCACAAATTATGAATGAACCCTCTTTGAAAATATCTTTCGAGAGGAATCAATGAAAAATGAAATCCCTAAATGATTTGCATCAAATTAGGCCTAATTTAGGTTTTGATGAAATCATTAAAATCTGAATTACACTCTAATTATGAATCTAATCAAGATGAAGCTTTGGAAAAATGAAATTGGAATGGTACTTGTATAAAATTTCAAACCCAATTGACCTTTGAATTGGGAATTGTTGAATTTCCAAATTCCTAAGTCAATATAAATCGAATAATAAATAAAGAAAGTTCATGAATTCATAAAATCATGAAATAATTTGAACTAATCTTAATCAAATATCATAAATACTTAAGATGGTTCACCAAACATCCTAAATCAAAGAACTTATTCATTTCATGTTTAAGGGTTAATGAAATCAATAATGTATGTTAAGCTTTAAACCTTAAGCTAATAAAATCATAGTCACAAACACTTAATGAAACTTTAATATACAATCAACCTAACCTAAAATGAATTTCAAACATCACCTAAGAGCCTTAGGTTAACATAAGTCAAATGAAATAAAATGAATATAAACTCAACAAACTTAAACATAACTCAAATCAAAACCAATTCAAACTAAATTAAATGAACCAACTCTAATCAAACAAAATGAAATAATTCAAACTAAATTAAATTAAAATAACAAACTAAACAAAGAATGAAAATCAAATCAAAAGAATGAAATGAAAAATAAAATTTCTAAAGAAAAGAATTAATCCAAAATCCAAAGTAAATTTAAATCCAAACCATCGAAATGAAACTAAAAGGATTAATTAAAATATTTAAGGATCTTAATTAGACCTTAAGATGGATCTTCATCTTAGGATGGAAGTTTAATTTCAATAGGAGTTAGGATGTTGAATAGAATGCGTTCCACCCAAAAGTGGGATCCATTTACTCTTCATTCTTGAAAACCTAGATTTCACTTTAACCTAATAAAAGTGAAATAAAAATAAAAATAAATCATTAAATAATTTGAACTGAAACCATCCAAAGGGAAAATTCAAATAAACTCAAAAATTCCAAATTGAAACTTAAACTAAAGAGGCCTAGTGAAGTCTTGCTACACAAGCCTATTTTCTTCACACACTAGATCATTAGGTCACGGACCCTAGACTTTGGTTAAGTCGTTATATGATTCTTTATGATTCTCTATGTTGTCTAGTGATATGATGTGCTATCACATGTCTTTTGTGGTGTACTATTTTATAGTACATCCTTAGGATTATTTGCCCATTAGACTGGATTGTAGGACATTTTTTTAGATCTAACATCATCTTCTATAGTGGGCTATGCTAGAGAGGAATGCCATCATAAATAAATTAAAAATACTATTTTTTTGCAAGTATGCTTAAGTGCTTAAGCATTGCCCGTAAGTCAGGTGGGCTTGACAAGCAGCTAATGCTAAGCTCATATGTCTGTGAAATATAATTGTTATGTTATGTTTGTATTTTGATAATATTTGTTGTCTAGGGCTTAAGATTAATTTTGAAATCAAAATGTAAATTTGAGTTTAGAATTAGGTTAGGATCTATGGGGTCTAAGATTAGCAAGAGTTGGCCATACTAGAAGTTAGGTGTGTGCTCCCCTATGAAGCCTAATGGATGTCCCCAAGAAGGAGACTATCCTAGAAAGAAGACACATAGATCTAGACTTGTAGTCTAAGGGCTATATAAGGGTAGCACTTTGGTTGCCCATTAACTCTTTCTTCTAGGGTGCATGGTACTCACCCATATTATCTTTTTTTTAAAGTTAAATTGGCTTGATTTATTTTGGGTGAGCAATAGAATCAACCTGCTTTTCTAGGTTTCTTTCATTGTTGTGCTTTCCTGTGATTGATTGCCTGGATGATTAGGCTCATAGGAAAAATTAAAGTTTATACCCAACTTAAATCTAAACAACTGAAACAAAAGTAAAAGAAAAATTAAAACTTCACATAAACTAAAGCCTTAGGAAAAACTTAAAATCAATTAGAAACCAATTAGGTTTTGAAACTATGAAATCATATTGCTCTAATCCTTGAATTAAGCAACTTCTCCTATTGCATATAAGGGGTATCTGACTTATGGGAATGATTGCCTTCTCTTCTATTATTGATTTAGTCTATAACCATTTCTAATTGTATGGCATTAGGCTTAAATTGCATACCCATGGCATAAAATGATTATTGTTGACCCCACTTTTGGAGTGAGGATTCAATCTTCCTATTATAGGTTTAGGAGTCTTTTAGACACTAAGAGCTCCTTAGCCATAGGACACTTCTAGTGGCTAAGTGAACACTTAACCTAAATCTAGAGGCATTAGAAGGGTCTTCCATAGCATCTAAGCCTTAAGATTAAGGATACCTACCGTATTTTAACCCACTGCGCAATCACTTAAGTCCAAATAAAATCAAATTAAATCAAAATTAAATCAAAATTAAATCAAATTGAATCAAACAAAAGCTGAGAATAAATGCATAAACATAAATAAACTCAAAAATAAATTCAAATGAAGTTGAAAGTGGCAAATAGGTCATTTGACTTAAAGTTGGCCCATGTGGGCCCCATTAAGTCATAAGCTAACAAACTAAAAAATTGTCCAAATTGAATCACTCTCAAGGATCAAAATCATCAAATGAATATGTTTAAACATAAAACTAAACAAATCTAAATCAAGTGAGATCTCAAATGGGTTAATTGAATAATTTAACCCACTAACTCAATTTGGATTAAAATAGATTCAAATCAAAATTAACATAAAATCAAATAAGACCAATTACTCTAAATCACAATGATCACTTAATCAAACATGATTAGAGCTTAAACACATCTTAGTTGAGTTTAACAAAATATTTAACTCAATTGAACCCGATTTGACCCATATGAACTCAAAATGGGTCAAAGCCAAATTAACACAAATAGTTGATCAAGAACACTCCAAATAATTCATAAAATATAATTGAAACTTAATCTAAACATAACATGATAAATTGAATCACATAAATTAACTTAACTAATTTTGGTCAAAGTTGGTCAAACCTTGGTCAAACTTGGGTCAAATTCAAAATTAATCCAAATAAAATAAAATTATTCAATCAAAACCATCATAAATGATCAATTAAACATAATTGAAGCAAATTTTAAACCAATGAGTCAAATTGAGTTGTTGAACCCAACCTCATTTGGGTCAACATGAGTTGACCCATCTCAAATTGACCCCAAATTGAATAAAACCCTCAAATCATCATGTAAAAGTTGAATTTAAACCTTATGGGTGAAATCAAGAGAGAGAGAGAGAGAGGGAGAGAGAGGAAGAGAGAGAAATAGATGGAAAATAAACAATCTTACAAAATCCCTCATCCACTTCCTTTGCATTCAATGACACTGACCTCACAGTTGAAAAGAGGACTTTGGAGAGCTAGAATCGAAAGTCCTTAAGAAGCCATCACCACCCAACCATCCTCCCCATCACCATTAATGGTGATTTTTGGCCACCATTAAGGGAGGGAGGATAGAGGCATGAAGAGGATCAAATTTTTGGAATTAGAGCTCCAAGGAACTCCGACAAGCAATAGTAACTCACTTCCTTATATGAAAATGATCAAATTGAGTGGATTTTGCAAAGTGCGGTGGAGGTTCTGATTACAATGACCCAATCAAGGCAAGTGTCCATTCATTCTAAAGATTCATCTCACATCTAGAGTGTATTGAATCATCTACTACCAAAACTATCCACGATGAGGTAATTTTCAAATCTTATAGCCATATGATTGCTTATTTGTGAGAATTTTTGCTCAATTTTAGGAATTTTCATTAGATATCCCTTGTATATTTCATTTTCTATGATTTTGATGTGAAAAATAGAAGTTTCTCGGTGAGAATTGATGTAAAATCGAGCCCAATCAGATGAAATTTTATTCAATTTCAAGAAAATCTCAAAAAATCTTAGCAAAATCACTATTTGACCAATCGCTATCATTCATTGGGAGGATGACGACTCATCTATCATCTGATCTCCCATTCACGAGAGACAGACAGCTATGATTTAGCGCCCAAATTGCATGATTATAACCTCTGGATCACCCCATTCGATTTGGACCATCCGATTCATGATCAGATGGTCCGATTAAAACCATGTGCACCACGGGTTTCCAACTCATTTGCCGCGTCAGCACCGCACCACCCAATTATGCAGCATTGTGTGGCACCACGTGCCACGCAAAACCGTGTAGCCTAATCGTGTGGCACCACGTGCCATCACCACATCTGCATTGCCCCATCCAGCATTTGTAGGTTAAGTTGGAAAATCAACAATTTTTTGACTTTAAAAATTATTTAAGTTGCCTAAAACTTTAAAAATTCAAAAAAAATAACATACTCAAAGAATAATTGCTAATAAGGGCTCGTTGGATTCACTTTTCCTAGAGGAATCTAGAGACTAAAATCTCTAATTTCTATTGGGTATTTTGAGCTTAATTTAGTTTTAGTAAAATTAAATTTCATCAATTAAACCAAAACAATAGATCAGATTGATCTAAAATTTTTAGGAATTGAAATTAAAGTTAAAATACACCTACCATAAAACTTTCAAGTCTAAAGGACTTATGGATTGATAGATATTAAATTTTGAAGTTCAAATTGTCTATTTTAATGAAATAAATCAAATAAAAATCCAAAAAATTAGAAAAATCATTAAAATGGCTGAAATCACTTTAGTTAACATCTGAAATCCTTGGAAAAATGATATGATCTTTCAAGATTAATAAACCTAAAATAAACATTTAAGATTAAACAAATTAAAGAATTAATCAAAATGAAATTTATAATAATTTAAACATTAAATCAAAATCATAAATGAAATAACACTTAAGCAATCATTAATCAAACCTCAAATTAGAAAAAATATCACATAATCTTCAAATGAAATTAAATTAAACATAAACTTAAACCTAATTAAATTAATGAAACTCAATTAAATGATTAAAGTTTAAATTAAACTCATAATTAAACAAATAATGAAACTTTAATATAAATCAAATTAATCTAATTAAACCTAAATCAAACATCAAATCTTAATCATATAAAATCACTTAATAAATTAAAGTAAATTAAACATTGATTAATCACAAACTCTAAATCAAATTAATTATAAATTCAATTCATCCTTAATCAAACTAATATATAACTAAATCACATCTAATTCAATCCATTAAGAAAATAATTAACTAATTAACCATTAAATGCATGAACCTAATAACTAAATTAAAGTTAAATTCATAATTAAAGTATTAAATGAGATTGAATAAACATAATAAATGAATGAAATCAAATAAAGCTCTAATCATAAATAATCAAACTTAATTAAAATAAAATAAACAATTAATTCACTTAATCAAACAACAATGACAATAATAATAATAATCCCTTAATCAAATCAAATTCAAGTACTTAATTAAATCTATTAAATCAAATCTCCTAAAGATGGGAAATTAAATTTCTAATTAAATAAATCTTTAATTAATTTATTAATTTAAAATTGAATTATCCTTAATCAATCTAATTAATTAAACATCTAATTGCAAACGTAATGAACTAATTCATCATCTTAATGAACCAAACTGATTTAAATAACTCACATTAAAACTAATTCTTAAATCAAACACTTAATTAATCTATTAATTAATTTGATCACACCTCTTAAATATGCTAATTAAGTTAATTAAATTAACCATATTAAACATAAGCTTAATCAAACATAAAATTGAACCTAATTAAAATGCAATTAAATGTCAATCAAATAATAAATTAATCCTAAAATTAAGTCATTAATTACATAATTAATCTAAACAAATATGAAACCAAATTTAAAATTAAACGAATCTTTATTTAATTTAATAATTAATTTAGTCACACTTTTTAATTAAACTAATTATATAATCACATCAAACCTAAGCAAACCTAACAGACAAATAACCTAAATCAAATCAAATTAAATTAAATTAAGATAGACTCTCATCAATTTAATACCTAATCAAATTAAATCTAATTCAACCTACCTAAATATGATGAGTTAATCAACTATTAAATGTATCAATCTAATAATTAAATCGAAACATAAACCCCTAATCAAATACAAACCAAACTCTAATAAACATGACACATAAATGAGATTAAAAGAAAATCCTAATCATAAATAATTAAACTTAATTAAAATCAAAATAAACTTTCAACTTATTTAATCAAATCAAGCTATAAATGAATGAACCATAATCAAATTAAATAAACATGAAATTAAAACTAAACTCTAAAGTCATCAAAACATATCCAAATTCCAATGAATATCAAAAATAAGCTAAACCCTTAATTAAAATTGAAATAAAAGATCCTATTGAAGTTTAATCAAATCATAAGTTAATTGGAATGCATTCACCGATCTAAATCAAACTTAAATAAAGTAATAAAAAGTAATGAATTTAAAGAACATCAAAATGACATCAATTATATGAAATTAAAATATTAAATTAAAATCCAATTAAAAAAGAAATTAGTTATTAAATTAAAGAATATTGAATTATCAAAATTTAATTAAATCAAAATATCTAATCCCACATTAATCAACCAAAATATATGAAGATGAAACAAACTCAAATTTTAAAATAAATAAAATGAAACAAACATTAATCAAATCAAATCAATCACATAAATTCAAATAGGCTAATTAAGATACTTAAGGACCTTAGTTACGCTCTTTAGGAATTAGGATGTAAAATAGGGTAAGTTCCATCCACAAATGGAATTTATTCTATTCTTCATTCTTGAAAATCTAAACATCACTTTAACCAAATAAAAGTGAAATAAAAATGAAAAATAAATCACTAAATTTTTTGAATAGAAATTGCCCATAGGTAAAATTTAAACAAATTCAAACTCCAAATTGAAACTTAAACTAAAAAAGCCTAGTAAAGTCACAAGTGTTCTTTTCACACACTAGAATACTAGGTCACCGACCCTAGATTAGGTTTGGTTGATGGATTGATTGTATGATTGATGTTGAGTTTTATTTTATAATGTAATATTTTAGACTGGATGTCAGGCTGTATGCTTTGTAGACTAGACGTTAGGCCATTGATTGTCTAACATTATTTTTTTGAGTTATACTTAAAAGGGAAGTTAATATATATATATATATATATATATGGGGATTAGGATGAGTAGTGGCGAGGAAGCCTGGGTGCCACTGTGATGCCTTTAGAGTAAATCAAATCAAAAAGAAGAAAGGGAGGACATGAAGAAATGAAGAAAAGAAGACTCCCATAGCATGTATTATTTTATAATCTGGGTTGTATAAGGGTAGAGCTCGACTACCCATCTTTTCTCCTTCGTGGTGTGCGTGGAACTTGACCACAATTTATACATGTTTAATTGATGTTGTGTTTAAATTACACATTAGTTTCTTATGTTTTGATGTTTGAATGTGTGGCCGGGATGCGGTAAGCTCTTAGGATAAAATTAATTTTCTACCCCAACAAATCACTCATAATTAAATTTTAATTAGCTTACAAGCTCATAAAATCCTAAGTTATAAACAAGATAATTAAAAGATTTTGTAACCCCATAGTATGATTGTATGTTTCACATAATGCATATCAATTCCTTCTTCCTTGAATATGGGGATCTCCATCCTTATGCGATAGGAATGCTTGACCTATGAAGGCATCCCTTGTCATTGAGAATACACTCTTCTCACTAATTTATCCCATAATTATATTTCATCATGCATTTAGGCATAAGAAATCCCAAGCCCTTTGTCAAAAGGATGAGTCAAAATTATATAAAACTTGAAAAGATTTCTCATTAGATTAAGTCATTATTCATACCACTCATGCTCTTATCTTTTATGGAGTGGGTTTAAGGAATTTAGTCTCTTTCTAACTAATAATAGCCCAACTATCTTACAAAATCATATGACTTGACCACATGGATTTAAAGCGTAGGAGGAGTTAGCTGGCTTCCAATCCAGGCAGTTGTAAGTCCAGTAGTTGATGATTTATCCTCTCTTGTAGAGATAAATTTTATACCCATCTTTGCTTAGATTTAGGTCATGCTTTAGCTTATGCTAAAGCTCCCTAGATTTAGGATCTAAGGTTGCTATTTCTTGTAGGCTACAAGCATAAATTCTCACCTCTTAGGAATTTTCATAACCTTGTGTTGATGGATTATAGTCCCTAGTAACCTAATAAAATGATAACTTAAACTAAATAATTCTCTTCACTTTTAAATATATAAAGCCCAATTATAGGATATATTAAAATGCTCACTAAGCTTTCTAGTATCATGAGCATTCCTTACCTATTCCCCTTGGCTTCCAAAATAAGTCTTCTCCTTGAACTTTCCCATTTAGTTTTCCAAATATAAATCCTTTGATAGTTTAGCCTTGATATCTTTGGATATCATAATTATCTACTTTAAATGAGAGTATTCTTAGGGAATTTTATTCCCTAAGATGTAATTAACTATGGAGGCTTGCCTCCATAGGGAACTTTAGAACCCAGTTTAATATAAACCCTACTTTATTCATCCATGTAAAGCAGGAAAATTTTTTTTGGTACATTTGAAGACCCATCATGCCTTAGGAGTCCTTATTAGATGATTAGGTCCATTGAAGGGTGATGTATCTATCTTTTGAGATAGTATATCATACCTCAATGTCACACCTGATCACTTCAGTAAGTATCCCTTACGATCTATGTGGTGTCCCCCCTATATCCATAAATAAACACCATAATTATCTAGTCAAAATTTATAAAAATCTAAAAAATGTGCATTAGTTAGATGCATTTCATACCCTACATGATCATAGGGATTAGGGAGTGAGTCTAGGTTCATAGATTCCTTTCTTAAAAATATAACAGCCTAGCAATCTTGCATTCATAAGACTTGGCATCATGAATTTAAAATACACTTAGGTGGTGTTAGCTTAGGTTGTAAGTCCAGAAGAATCTGAGATAGGATAGTTCTCTCAAGTGATAGGAATGGCCGATAATTTTCAAAGTGAAACTAAGTCGAGTATCTGACATGTGTCAGAAGCACTTGTAGACCAAGTTCTTATGCATCTTTCTTAAGAAAAAGTCTTCAATTCTAGGTATTTTTACAATCTTGTGCTACTAGAATCTAAGCCCTAGAATTCTAAGAAAATTTCAACTCAAAATCTAGATAAAATTTTAAAATTTAAGGCCCAATTATAGCATATTTGAAATTCCTACTATCCAATATCAATAGGCATTTCCTACTTCATCTCGTTTGGCCTCTAAAACAACTCTCTCCAATTTAGATCAATCCTAATTGAAAATTCCAAAGATTATTCATTTAAAATCAACTTAGAAATCTTTAAAAATAATAACTTATTTATTTAATCGAGAGTATTCTCAAAAAGAGACCCTTCTTAAGATGTAAAAAACTATAGGAGCTTGCCTCTATAGGGAACTATGAACCTAGTTTAAATTAAGCCTTATTCTACTTTCCATGTAGTTCCTGGGAAAAATCTTTGGTATACGAAAGACCCATTATCCTTAAGAGTCTTTTATTAAATGATCGAATCCATTAAAGGAAAGCATGTTTATCTTTCAAGATAATTTGTTTATTCCTTAATGACTTTGATCATCAAAATAAAAAATTCTGAAACTTTATGTGGTGTCACAAATTTTTTCCATCAGAGTATATTTCGGTGACTCTGATGGGGAATGGTTCCTCTTTCCATCTTTAGATAATAAGTTGTTATTTCTATATATTGGTAGTGTATTAGTACTACTCATAGGTCAAGTCTGCCTTTCTTTCTGTTGGATACCTCTCCATTTTATTCTTGGTTGAGCCTATCCAACATCTTGAAGTAAGGTTCTAGAACTCTTCGTTTGCCACTGTTAAATGACTGGGTCCTAGAACCAAATCCTAAAGTAAATAATAGGAAGAAAAATAAATGAAAATTAAGTCATTTTTATAAAACCTAAGTTTACTCAAATGAATTTGATACCATTCCATTGTGGAAAAGAAATGTTAAATTCAAAAAGTTTGAAAATTACTTCAAAATTTGAAAAGTAAATCTCAAGAATAAAATCTCAAAGTTAAACTTTTCCTTGATCATACTTCAGCTTTATACCAAAGTTAAAGAGAATGAGGACAAGGTCCTAAATTGATACCCTTAGTTCTAATACATTCAAAGGTAGTAAATACCTAAGGATGTAGATGGAAATAAAGGAATTCCTTCAAATCCTGAGAAAATCTAAATCAAAGGAAGGAGGCATAGTCGTACCTATTGCCCCTTACCAATACGATTGAAGATTGAATTGTATTTAAAAAAAGAATCAACATAAATGAAAATTGAAAAGAGGAAGAGATATAAAACAATATCATCCTAAAAGAACACCTTATTGACCTTAGGCAGAGGATGATTAAGGAATTAAATGTAAACCATCTATCTATATAGAAGAAAATTTTACATGTATGCAAATCAACTTTAATGAAAATCCATCTCCGTATGTCCAATAGATTTTTGGAAAATTAGTTGTTCAAGCTAATTGATCAATTCTAGGGAGTGACTTGGAGATAACCCTATTTTAGACCTCGCAAAATCTTGAATTGTTAACAAATTAGGAGAGAGTAAAAAAAGAAAGATGACATGACATTATAAAATAAAAAAAATGATAACCTGATCCACTTTTGCTCATGTTCAATAAAAGAAAAGGGAGGGTAGCGAAAAAGAATTCTGATTCTCATGATAAGGTTGAAATGAATGAAAGTTAAAGATAATAAATTCAATCAATTTCCTTAATGGGAATTTTATTCCAGATTGATTTTTCATAAATGGCCTTAATTAATTTTAAGGACAAATCCTAGAAAAAAAATAAATGAAGATTTTAATCCTTCTAAAGAAATCATGACCTTAAGAATAGGTCTAAAGGGTGATATTTCTATCTTTCAAAGTGAAAGTATGAAACTTCTCTCTCTGGTAAGTTAATAAATAAATCACTTAGGACTTTGTCAGTCCAAACTAAAGAAGAAAGCCTTAATTTTCTCCACTCAGAAACTAAGGTATTATTTGCTCTCAATACAAAGTGAATCTAAGGAGAATCTTTTGCAATGTCTTATGACCCGTTTGACATTGCCTTAATGTCTAGCATAGTGGTCAAAGATTTTATTGCAAGTTGAGATTACCTTTAATATTATTTATGCTATAAAAGATGCAAGTCATACTTGACTTTCTAGTAGCATCCTCAACGATCCTCTTTTAAATAATGATCCTCCAAATGAATAGATCATGAGGTCTATTGATCCATTGAGGATAGAGTTCGATCTACCTTCCCTCCATACCAAAAGGGAAATTCTTGAAATCAAATTCAAAATAGTAGAGTCATACCACCTCAAATGACATTAAAAAGAAATGGCAAATAAGTCATCCTAAAATATGATGTTTTCCCATCTTAGAGAAGTTGCTTGCAAAATCAAGCACTATAATGCTATATTAAAAAAAGAAAGGAAAATGAAATGAAATAAAATAAATAAAATGAAAAGAAATGAAAATGAAAAGACAATGAAGCAAGGCATTACATAATCTTGTAATTTGCCTTATTTAACTATAAGTAACTTCATGATGTGGCATTCCACCATGAAGAAGTTTTGGAGTTATCTCCTATGATGAAGATACTAAGAACTTATTAACATCTTAGTTTATGTGGAAATTTTAAAAGAAGAAAATCTCCAAAATACTTGTTGATTAGTTAACATCAATTCTAAACATAAAGATACATGGATAAAGGAAATGAGTTTTCAGTTTCCTAAAAAAGTAATCTTGAAAACTCAATTAAGAAAAAAAAATCTCAATCACATTATTGATTGAAGATGATTCAAACATTGAAAAGAATCTTAAGAATTGAGAACATCTTTAAATGCTTTTGGATGGTCCAACCCATATAATAAAATGAAATTAAATACAAAAAAGAAAAATAAAATTGAGAAAGAATGTTTGCATCCATTCTATAAACATAAGTGTAGAGTCTTTAGGAATGTCATTTTTCCAATCCTTAATGACTTCACTAAGTCTTGTATCTAAATAAAGAATTAGAAAGGTTCATATCATGCAATATGACCAATTAATCAAAATAAAGAACTGAACCACATCAAATATTACATTCAGACAAATAATTGAATGCATCCAATGTCCTAATTGTATCTAGGATAAATATCAAATGTAACATTTCACAAAGAATTGAAATGTTATCAAAATGTTACAAAAAGAAAGAAAGAATAAAGAAAAAAGAAAGAAATTTAAAGGGATGGAAGGACTATATCCAAGAGCAAAAGGATGGAGTCTAAAATTTCTAAGTATGTGGGCATTTTAACTTTAAACTCCTCGCATTAAAATAAAGTGGTTGTTTTAAAATTCAAGAATTGTCCTTAGCTAAACAAAAATAGTCATATATCTCATACTTTATCTCATGACATTTGCTATGATGGGTGAGCTCATATGACAAGTTAAACATATAATGGGTCTTCTTTTGCCACAGTCCATATCCTTTGTATGTCAAAGATTCAATTGAGTATAGTCTAATTCCATTGCAAGTGGCCTATAACCATAAATAAGAAAAGTTATGGACCATAGAGCCATTGTAAAGTTAAAAATTGTTAAGTAGTATTAGACTTTCTCTTTAAAGGAACTATTAAATGAATGTTATTTAGATGTGTGGGATCTATATAATCTTCAAGTTCAAGATGCACCTCGATAATTTGTAGAGGAATCTAAATCCATAATTGACAAGCTGAAAGAAACAAATAAAAAAATAGAAATTGATCTACAAGCGATATCAATAGTCTAACTCTTTAATGAGTCAGATATAGATGACTTGGTCAAGCTATCCTTTGAGTTTAAAGACTACTTTATCAAGAAACAAATTGATATGATCTCAAGATTTAGTGGTCTATAAACTTATGCTTGGTGCCATTTCAAATGAGCTGAGTCCCTTAGCGGCAAGTCAAACTTTCAAAAGAAAAGTAAGATTTTACTTGATTAAAATCTAGTTAAAGATGGCTTTACATGAAGAAAACATTCTTCTTGGTTGGCTAACATCATTAGAACAATAATAAAATAATAATAAAAAAAAAAAAGAAAAAAAATAAAAGATAAAATCATGACCCACGTCTTGGGACTAGGATAAGATCTTTAACTTGAAGATGGGTTCATATTACCCATACTTCATTTCAAAATCAAAGGCTTTAATCTATAAGATTATCCTCATTATGGATAACTTATTTCAAAATTGTCAAATCAAAATAACTCTAGAAAAGAAAATTGAAAGCATATGATATGGCATTCAGAATCCTTATAAGAATATCCTACTACATAGTCGTATCATTCAGTCTAAAAAAAATTAAATTAGAATAATTTACCAAAGGGTCATGATCAATATTTCTTATAACCTCACTTTCAATTAAGTGGAGAGTTATATTGAAAATCTTACAAAAAAATGAATAATGAAAAGAAGAAAAGAAAAGAAACTTCATTATTATTTAATTATATCACTACATATAGAGTGCTGAAATATACCTTTGAGGTAATTTCAAAGACCTTGTAGTAAAATTTAGAAGGATAAAAAAATAAACAAAAAAATTAATCAAAGACATTTATGCTACATCATTTCATAGAACCTTCAAAAGAATAATAAATCAACTTAAGAAATTTAATTTCAAACTTATCGAGAATCTTAATTTCTCTTATAGCAACAAAAAAGATATCTTCTTGAGAATCCAAGAGTTTGCTTAATTCTCAAATAATTTTGAAAGATTCAAAGGAATCTCTTAATCTTACTAAATCAAAGAGAAGACCTTATAAGAAGTTGAGTCATGTTAACAAAAAAAAATACATATCCAAATAAAAAGAAATAGAAATTTTATTTGAGAAACACTGGTTGACCTTGGTTTTTGTTGCCTAAGAACTATAAAGTCACATGTAAGCTCAAAAAGGAAAAATTCTCAAGTTAGTACCCTATGATGTTTTGCCTAAAGTAGATTAGACATCTAGCATGGTTATGTGTTACTTTGAGATAAAAAAAAAGAAAGAGAAGAAAGAAAAATGATGAAATTCTATGCCTATGGCATATTAAGCATTGGGTCCAAAATCTATCCAAATCCTTCTTCAAAAATATACTTCAACTCTTTGAAATCATCTTCACTAAACTTCTTCATGTGTAAGAAGCATTAGTGAAACTAAGAAATGGAAGCAAACCATCAAACACCTTTCACTAGTTAAACTAATCAAGTAAAGATCAATTCCATTTAACTCTTGCTTATTAGTCAAAAAGACTTGAGGATTATGAAGTAAGTCACTATGACCCCTTTTCCATATCATCCATAGGGTAGTAGCAAGCCCTTTATGGAACCTTTCTTATAGATATCTTGAGTTGGGAGCAAGCCCTTTTGGCACCTTTTTATGTCTTCCCTATGAGTTTAGAGTAAGCCTTTGTGCACCATTCTCATAAACTTAGAGTAAGCCTTTTTATGGCATAACTCTTTCTTTCCTTAAATTAAGAGTTAGCCCATTTATGGTAGCCTTCTTATAACTTCCCATAGGTTTGGACCAAGCCTTTGTTGGCACCATTCCTATTATTCACATGATAGGATTAAGTCATTAAGACCCCTTTCTTGTCACATAGGCTAATTAAGATAAGAATAAGTCATTACCCCTTTCCTATTAGCCAAACTTTTTTGAGGATTGGATCAAGTCATTAAGAACACTTTTTTTTTTTAATACTTAAATTTGATTAAGCCATTGAAGGCACCATCTTAATTGCTAATCATAAAGACTAAGTCCCATAGTAGACATCCTTTTAAAATGACAAGGTTAGGATAAAGTCACGACCCTTTTCCCCCTCATACTAGCTAACTAAATTAAGAATAAGTTATGAAGACCCTCTTCTATTAACCAAAATATTAAGGATTGGATTAAGACATTAAGATCCCTATTCTTAAATCAAATAAAAATGTGAGGTCTAGGATTAAGTCATCAAAGACCCCTTTCCTCTACCCAAGCTATTTAGGTTGGATTAAGGCAATAATAGAAAGAACTAAGTCCCTAGTAGGCATTCTTTCTAATAGACCAGGATAAGAACTAGGCATGTAGACCCCTTTCTTGTCACATAGGCTAATTAATTTAGGAATAAGTCATGACGACCCCTTTCCTATTAGCCAAAATATGAGGTGTAGGAACAAGTCAGTAAGACCCCTCTTCCTAATTATGGTTTACTCTAGAAGGAATGAAGTCATGAAGACCCCTTTCTTAGCCAATCATATAGGAGTGAGTCCCTCAATAATCATCCTTATAAGGATTGGATAAAGTCATTAAGACCCCTCTCCTTTTCAAGCCACCAAAGATGGAATTAAGCCATTAAAAGCTCCTTCCTATTAGACTTCATTAGAATAGGATTCAAGTCCTTGTGACTCATTTTCTAGTTAAAATAAAAGAAACTAAGAAAAGGAAATAAGCCATTAAAGGCCCAATTCCTATAGACTACTCAAACCAAGATTTAAGCCCATGTGACCCCTACTTAGTAGTCAAAATGTTGAGATTTAGGATTAAGCTATTCAATCCCCTTTTCCCTAGCTTGGATATTTGGGTTGAACAAGTCTCCAAAGACCCCTTCCTATTAGCGAACCAAATTAGAGTAAATCCCCTAGTGGTATATTTCCCTGGTTAAAATAATCATGAGTATGGATCAAGAATAAGTATCTATATAGGCATCTTCTCTAACTACTACTCTCAAATAAGAGTAAGACCCTTGAAGGCATCTTCTTTGAGTGTAGTGATTGCATTAGGACTATATAAACATTTGGGTCCATTCTTAATGACATCCCTATTCATCTTAGAACTTAGTGAATTTATGTTCCTAAGAGTGAATCAAATTGAAACAAGTATAGGCATACATATGCCTATCTAGCACAATCAAATCCAATGAAAACATAAATTTAAATAAAAATCAAAACCAAGAATTAAAATTCTGCATTTGAACCCTTCCAAGCTTACGTTTGTAGTGTTGACTATTTTGATCATGCCAATATGTGTGTACTCGCATCCACTACACATATTAGGGGTTCATTTGTTGACCTTATTTTTGGATGAGGTTAACATGATTCTGAAATTAGTTATTAAGATGTCCTAACCTTAAATAAGAATCTTATAATTCAATGCTTAGGAGACTATACCTAGTGACCTAGTGCACCTTTCTTGGGTTTGATCTAACCTAATTAGCTAAGTGAACTCAACCCAAATTTCAAAATTGGATTAAATCAAATCAAATCTAAATAAATAAAACTAAAATTAAATTAAAACAAAGAAACAATTCCAAAACTAAATTAAAGTCAAATATAGTCAACCCATTTGACATAAGTTTGACTTAAGTGGGTCCCATAAAGTCAAAGGTTAGCCCACCAAGAATTATTAATTCATTCCAAATGTTTTAAATGATCAAATAAAGTTATTTTTATCATAAATCTAAAGAAATTTAAATTCATTTAGGCCTTAATTGGGTTCATTAGACCACTTAGTCTAAATAACCCTAAATGGTTCATATTAAGTTCAAACACAAATCAAATTGATTACTCAAAAATATTTGTAAATGATAATGAAATACAATTCAACCCATCATTGGGTGGTTTACTTTGGTCAAATTGGTCGCTTTTTGAAACCCAAGCTTAACTCATTAAGCCCACTTTGGGTCAAATGGGTTCAAATAGAAATCTAAGTAAAATTAAATGAAATCAATCACTCCAAATCATCTCACATATGTGATCAAGCATGATTGGTGTCCAAACTAAACCCAATTGGGTCAAATTGGCCATTTGAACCTAATTGGAATCAAACTTAACCCATTTAAGTTTAAATGGGTTGAAATGAAATGAAATCAAAATTAATTCAAATCTAAATGAATTAATTGAATAAAAACAATTAATCATCAAATAAGATGATTAAACTCAAAATTACAAGAATTAAATTAAAACCAAACACTTTGAATCCAAATACTTGGTTTGAACTCTAATTTCCAATCCAAGTCAAATGGGTTTAAACTTAATCTCAAACCCATATTAAGTTTGATGTAGGTAGCCACATATTAGTCTAAGGACTCTGATAAGTGATATTTAAAGCCAAAGCAAAAGAAAATATAACCGAAGAAGAGGAGTGCAAATTTTTGACTAAGGGAAGATTCCTCCTCTTTTTAATATGACAATCACTTGGATTTTATCCAAGTAACTTTTGACTTTCACCACCTCTTGGGATAATAATTCCAAGGGCTGAAGGCAAGAGGATCAAGCCTCTAGCCAAAAGGCATTTAGCTTCCTCGAAGGATAAGCCATGGAAGAAAAAAAATACCAAGGGAAGAGCCATGGCTCGATCAAGTAAGGAAGAGGGGAGGGGAGGCCCTTCTCTTCCCATCCATCATCTTACAAAGCTATTGAACCCACCCCTTGGCTAGACTCATCATGGTGGCTAGATTTAGAAAAAAAGGAGGATCTCAACCAAGCAAGGAAGAGGGGAGGGAGGGCCAATTCCCTCCCACTTTCATCCCAAAATGTTAAGGTAGGAGATGAAGGAGGCTTCGACTCCTTTTGTGCACGTCAAAAAATAAATAAAATCAAAGGCCACCAAGCTCCATTAATATTGAAATCCAAGGAGAGATTCTTTCATCAAATTGAACGTTCCAACATGTTCTAGAGGTCAAGGTGACCTCAAATAAATCACCACCTCATCCCTTCACATCATGGAGGCTGGGGAACATCCAATGCCAATTACTCGATGTTGGTCTAGGAGCAATCCATAAAGAGGCAAGCCACCACTACATACAAACCTTCATCACACATCAACCAGATAATGAGTCGATCCCACCACAAGTGATCACCAGAATTAAGGTATGCTCCACCACCCTCTCCTTAAGCCATCAAATTTTGGTACTTTTCAAAACAAAATTGATCCTCAAGTGGATCAAACCATATGGATGGGTTGAAAAATGATCCTTGATTATTTTACAATGGAAAATAAATAAAAATCATCACCGATAGATAGAATTTTGGAGAAAATGATGGGCGATGTCTATCTCTCACTAGAGTTACCGAGCTAATCTTCGTCATCATCCTTCTATTGGAAGTCCATGATTTAGTTAGATATCCAATTTTTCCCTTAAGGATGCCACAGATCAAATTGGGATTGTCTCATTTTTAATCAGATGGTCGAGGGTCATCCGCATGGAACTACTTTTAACATGGATGCCATGCAGAATCCACATCGCGAAGATGCCACGGAGGTTGCCATGTCGGCCCACCTCTATTAAATGAATAAATCCCCATTAAAATTAATTAAAATTTACAAAAAAAATCAAAAATTCATAGAAACATAAATACAAATCCAAAAAAAATGCAAACTTGGGCTCTATGGATTCATCTTAATGAGAGGAATCCATTAAAATTAAAATTCCCAAATTATTTTAGGGATTTTAGCCTTAAATTGACTTTGAATGAAATAAATTAAATCATTATTAATCATCAACCATTAATTAAATTCAAATGAAACTTTGGGAAACTAAAATTGATGTTAAAACACACCCTAGAAAATTTTTTCATGAATTATTACACTATAATTCATGAAATATAAAATTTCAAATCCTAAACCTCCATTTTAATTAAATAAATTAATATATAATGAATTAAGACATGAAAATGAATTAAATAACCTTTAATCAACTTAATGAACTCTAATGAACATAAAAACACTAATGAAACTCATTTAAATTTAATAAATTACTTAATCAAATTAAATAATTCAAATAATTAACTAAAAATTAATTAAATTAGAATAAATCAACTAAATGTCTAAAAATTATGAATGAACCCTGTTTGAAAACATCTTTCAAAGAGGAATCAATAAAAGATGAAATCCTTAAATGATTTGTATTAAATTAGGCCAAATTTAGGTTTTGATGAAATGATTAAAAACTTAATTACACACTAATTATGAATTTAATCAAAATGAAACTTTGGAAACATGAAAATGGCCTAGAAACCCACTTTCCATAAACATTTCAAACCCAAATGGCTTTTGGATTGGGAATGGTTGAATTTCTAGATTCCTAAGTAAATATAAATCAAATAATAAATAAAGAAAATTCATGAATTCATAAAATCATGAAATAATTTGAACTAATCTTAATCAAATATTAGAAATATTTAAGATGGATATCCAAACATTTCAAATTGAAGAATTTAATCATTTTATGCTTAAGGGTTAATGAAATCAGTAGTGCATGTTAAGCTTAATTAAACCTTAAGCTAATAAAATCATAATAAAAAATACTTAATGAAACTTAAATAATTCAAACATTGGCCTAAGTTCCTTAGGTTAACATAAGTGCCTAAAATGAATTTCAATCTAACCTAAAAATGAATTTCAAACATTGACCTAAGTGCGTAGTTAACATAAGTCAAACTAAATGAAATGAATATAAATTCAACAAACCTAAACATAACTCAAATCAAAACTAATTCAAGCTAAATCAAATGAACCAATTCAAATCAAATCAAATGAAATAATTCAATCCAAATTTAATTAAAGAACAACTAAACCAATTGATAATTAAATCAAATCAAAAGAATAAAATGTAAAATCAAATTTTTGAAGAAAAGAATAAATCAAAAAATCTAAACCAAATTTAAATCCAAACCATCTAAATGAAACTAAAAGAATTAATTAAGATACTTAATGATCTTAATTAGACCTAGAGATGGATCTTCATCTTAGGATGAAAGTTTCATTCTGTTATGAGTTAGGATGTTGAATTTAAGGTTCCACCCAAAATTGGGATCCATTCTACTCTTCAATCTTGAAAATCTAAATTTAACTTTAACCAAATAAAAGTGAAATAAAAATGAAAACAAATAATTAAATAACTTGAATTGAAACCATCCGAAGGTAAAATTCAAACAAACTCAAAATCTACAAATTAAAACTTGAATTAAAGAGGCCTAGTAAAGTCTTGCTACAGAAGCCTTTCTTCTTCACACACTAGATCATTAGGTCACGGACCCTAGACTTAGGTTAGGCCATTCTATGATTCTTTATGATTTTCTGTGATGTGTTGTGATATGATGTGCTTCACATGTCTTTGTGGTGTACTATTTTAAACTACATATCTAGGATTATTTTCCCATTAGACTAGATGGTAGAATGTTCTTTTAGATCTAACATCATCTTCTATAGTGGGCTATGATAAAATGGACTTCTATCATAAATAAATTAATAATGTTATTTTCATGCAAGCATGCTTAAGTCCTTAAGCAGCCCATAGGACAGTGGACTTGGCAAGGAGCTAATGCTAAGCCGCATGTTTGTGAAATATAATTACTACATGTTGTTTGTATTTTACTAACATTTGTTTTCCAAGGCATTGGATTAATTTTGAAATCAAAATCTAAATTTGAGCTTAGAATTAGGTTAGGATCTATGGGGTCTAGGATTATCAAGAGCTGACCCTACAAGAAGATAGGTGCAGTGGTCCCCTATGAAGCCTAATGGATGTCCCTGAAGAAAGAGACTATCCTAAAGAAGACCCATAGATCTAGACTTATAGTTCTAGGTGGGATATAGGGGAGATCTACTGCATTAACTCTTTCGAGTGTATAGTACGACCATTGGCTTTTTTTAAAATTATCTTGATTCATTTTGGCTACGTAATAGAATCAACCTACTTTTCTAGGTTTCTTTTATGTTGTGCTTTCCCATGATTGAATGCCTGAACAATTAGGCTCATAGAAAAATTAAAGTTTATACCCAACTTAAATCTAAACAACTCCAACAAAAATAAAAGAAAAATTAAAACTTCACATAAACTAAAGCCTTAGGAAAAACTTAAAATCAATTATAAACCAATTAAGTTTTGAAACCATGAAATCATATTGCTCTAATATGTGAATTGGGCAACTTCTCCCATTGCACATATTAGTCAACTAACTTGTGAGGTTGACCACCTTCTTGGGGAAGCCTACCTTCTATTATTAATTTGGCTCATAGGCATTTCTAATTACATGATATTTGGCATAATTTGCATACCCATGGCCTAAAATGATTATCGAGTCAAAATTTATAAAAAACTAAAAAATGTACATTAGTTAGATGCATTTCATACCCTACATGATTCTAGGGATTAAGGAGTGAGTCTAGGTTCATAGATTTCTTTCTTAAAAATATAACAGCCAAGAAATCTTGCATTCATAAGACTTGGTGCCATAAATTTAAAATGCACTTAGGTGGTGTTAGCTAACAACCTTCTCCATGCCGATTGTAAGTCCAGAAGAGTCTGGGATAGATTAGTTTAGTCAAGTGAGAGGAATGGCCAATAATTCCCAAATTGAAACTAAGTTGAGCATATGACATCTGTTAGAAGCAGTTATAGACTAGGTTTTGAAGCATCCTTCTTAAGAATAAATTTTTAATTCTAGGCATTTTTGCAGTCTTGTGCTGCTAGAATCTAAGCCCTAGACTTCTAACAAAATTTCAACTCAAAATCTAAATAAAATTCTAATATTTAAAGTCCAATTATAAGATATTTGAAATGTCTACTGGGCATCCCAATATCAATAGGCATTTTCTACTTCATCCTATTTGGCCTTAAAAAGAACTCTCTCTAATTTAGATCAATCCCAATTCAAAATTCCAAAGATCAATCATTTGAAAACTAACTTAGAAATTTTTAGAAATAATAACTTATTTCTTTAATCAGGAGTATTCTTAGGTGGAGACCCTTTTTAAGATGTAATTAACTATATGGGTTTACCTCTATAGGAAACCATGAACCCAGTTTAAATTAAACCCTATTCTATCTTCAATGTAATTTAGGAGAAAAATCTCTAGTATACGAAAGACCCATTAGCCTTAGGAGTATTTTATTAAATGATCAAATCCATTAAAGAAAAACATGTTAATATTTTGAGATAATATTTTTATTCCTTAATGATGCAATTGATCATTCAAATAAGAAATTCCTAAACTCTATGTGGTGTCACAAATTTTTGCCATCAATTGGTTTCACCAACCCTTTTTCTTAAATCTATGACTTGCCCTTCATTTTCCTAGTGTTGACCATTTATGCTTTTAGAGTATTTAGATCTGGACTGAGGGGTACATGAGCTAGCTCCCACCTCAGTCATTGAGCTAAATCCTTCAGCTACTCTCTTAGCCAGGGAAGCCTTTTGTCCAAGACTTCTACTCCCTTGCACACTCATTATAAAACATAGAATAAATCAAATAAAGATAGTACCCTACTGTACTACCCTTAAGCATATAATAAATAGAACTATAGATAACCTTACATCCATAGTAAAGCTCTTTTGAATAGCAAAATTTAAATGGCTCTACCTTAGTCACCTCATTGATATTGTTAGTGGGCATTAACTTGGTAAAAAAAAATAATGCTAAACTTTAGCATCAATAATTAAAAATAGTAGAAATAATAATAATTATATCCTCCTAGCTTTTCCACTATACATTAGAATTTCTAACAATGAAAAAATTAAGAATTTCATAAAAATTGAGATGATCATTAGAAGAGATATTGATTATATGCTACATCCTATAAATTGTAAATTGTATTGTATTACTATTAAAACTTACTAGTTTTCCCCAAAAGAAAACCTTATTATTTTGGCGCTCTTTAGCATTGGCAAAGAACTCTCACATTATAGGGATGATGCAAGATATGTTATTGTAGGCCAGCTTCTCCTAGCATCGCTTATTGATGATTATCTCCACACTCCCACCCAGATTAAAAATGCTGCTCTCTAAGATAAGATGATAGTGTAGGAAAGCGCAATGGTATCTTTCCTCCACATTTATCCTAACAAACCTATTAATATCACCAACAACTGCCCTCTTCTTTCCCTTATTGAGGTATTTTACTTTCATGTTGGCTTTCCTAAAGTAAAATGCAAGTTGAGAGAAAGAAAGTGAGGAATTTTAGAAAGGGAACCAAAGGTTCATAATGAAAAATGAGCAACTTAGGGGTCCTATTTATAGACTGGCCCTAGTGCCAAGGCACTATTTTATCGATGATGAGGGACTTTCGGTTTCTAAAACATGGGACCTACTGCGTGGCACTAAACATCATTGAGGTGCCAAAATAGTCACTATGCCAGTCAAATAGACCTATTTATGGAATTTATAATAATTAATTTTGTAATTGAGATCATGCAAAAAGTGAGATCAGACATTGACATAGTGTCATAGCACTCTGACATAGTATCACAGTGTTGGTTAAAAAGTTTGTCTTCTTTCATTTAAGTTTACCAAATTTTTGGAATCAACTTTTGGCTGGCACCGTAACACGAAATACAGTGTTAAGGCATGGGTCAACTATTCGACTTGATCAAATTACTCTAATCTTATGTCTTCTTAAGTACTACAATGCTACCTTTATGGTGCCATTTCAAGACATGAATTCTTATTTTATAATGCTATAGTACTAATTACTCAATGGCAAGGTGCCATTTTACTAGCATCGAGGTGCTATATTTCCAATGCCTAGGTGCTAACCCTCATAACCACAAATTAATGATTACCACATAAACATCATATTAATCATATTAATCTATCTGTTCACTATGTGAACATCCTAATGGCATTCTAATGGATGTCAGCCTAGTTAATCTATTCATTTACTGTGTGAACATTTTAATAGCATTCCAATGGATGTAAGCCCAATTAATCTATTTATTCACTATACAAAATCTTAATGGCATTTCAATGGATGTAAGTCTAGTTAATCTATTTATTTGCTTTACAAACATCCTAATGGCATTCAAATAGATGTAAGCCCAATTAATCTATTTATTTATCATGTAACATTTTGATGGAATTCTAAAGAAGCAAGTCCAATCCAATGACTTTTTAATTGAAAGTAGGCTAGGGTTGAGTTTTGGTGAAGTTGTGTTTGTGGGACATTCAGGTTTGAGAGAAGTTGGGCTCATCAGAGTTGGGAGGCACAAAGAGCTCTAGGAGACGAGAGCATTGTGAGGGTGTGTGTTCAATTTAGCTACTTTAAGTGCAGTGTATGCCCTCTTAAAGTGAACCAACTAATAAGATTGGTCATGCCATGGTAGCCAACCAAATAGTGGGTAGGGTCAAACATAGATCTATGCCGGTGAACTAGACCTCCCTCAATGGTTGAAGAAGTTTGGTGGCTAGTTGTGAAATGGACAACCCTTATTTAGTGAACCAAAGACTATCCAAGGTGAGGGTGACCTCTCCTTGGTCAATGGATGGACCAAACTTCCTTGGGAGAGTTCAAGGCATGCTAGGGAGGCTATCATAGCCAAGGTTAGGGTTAAACCTTTCTATTTTAGGATTTATTTTATTTAGCACTTTTGGTTCAATTGATTAGATTTGAATTGAGTTCATTATGAGTTGGGTTTACTTGAGCAAGTCAAGGGACATGTGAGGATGAGTCATGCCATGTTTGATTAGGTTTGGCTCATTTGGACTCATATAGATTAATTAAGATTTAATTCAGTTAGGTTGACCAATTGATCAAATTGGGCCCAAGGGGATATTGACTGGGTTAGGCTCAATTGATGATTTGAAACACAATGGTGTAATTGGTTTGATTTAATTTGGAGTGAATTTGAATTTGGCACATATGGGCCAAATGGGTCAATTTGACCAATTTGGTCAAATTAGCAAAATTAAGTGCAATTAATGGTTATGTCATATTTAGTTATTCATTTGGAATAAATTATATGATTTGGTTTTATTTTAGGCTGAGTTTTAGTTCTATTTGACCCTTTAGGCCAATATGTACTAAGTTGGCTAATTTGGTTTAGTTTATCATATTGGCTTTATTTATTCATTAAGAAGTGTTCAATAATTAATTTGGGACTAATTGTAGGTGTTGATTCAATCCAATTTTAATGGGATCAAGATTTGGTTCAATTTGTCCATTTAGGTCAAATTAACTCAATTGGGCTTAATTTGGTGTTGGGTGATGATCAATATTGACCTTAGGATTAATTGCAACAATTAGTTTGATCCAATTTGAGTTGGATTAAGATTTGGTTCAATTTGATACTTTAGGTCAAATTGAATCAAATTGGTGGTTAAGTGGGTTGATTTACCAAATTGACCAAATTGGCTTTAATTAGATGTTGGAATGTAATAATCACTTTGAAAGTGATTGTAGAGATTAGTTTGTTTTGATTTGGATTAAATTGGAGTTTGATTCAATTTGACCCTTAAGGTTAAATTGGGGAATTGGCCAAGTTGGATTGTAATTGATAATGATAACTTCCCATGTATATGATTAAAATGATTATGAAGCTTTGCATTGGCTCAATTTAGCTTAGAACAAATTGGATTTGATTTTGGTCCTATATGGTTCAATTTGGTCAATATGGGCTAGGTGAGCTAATTGGCCAAATTAAATATTGACACTTCAAGTATAAATAATGTTTCAAGCGGGTTGGATAATTTTGATTTCAAATGATTTGGAACAATTTTGAATTTAGCCTGCTTTAAGCCCAAATGGGTCACATTGGGTCAACTTGGTCAATTGGCTAAATTTAAGGCCAATTAGGCATGAATTGGATAGTATTAGGGCTTTGGGTGACATATAATCAATTGGGTTTGATATATGGTGTTTGGTTTGAGCTCAGTGTCATTGGGTCTCACCTAGTCTAAGTTGGGGTCTAGCCCTAGGGTTGGGCACTATGAGTCATATAGGCTTTAGGTGTCCTCCTATCCATTAGAAGATTCATAACTCTAGGTGAGAGAATCTTCTTAGATCATGTCCTAGTCTATGGATTGGTGGGTGTCAATCTCACTAAAAGTGAGGTCAACAAAGGAACACACATACACATAAGTAGTTTATATTCTAAACATTCAGGCTAATTAGCACCGAAAGGTACCAAGCCCAAAAATCTTAATGGGCTATGTAGAGGGACTTAAGCAAATGGTAGTTGTAAGCAAAATGACAACAATTTTAATTTTATTATAGAGATGTTTTTATTAAGAACAACCTCCTATAGAAAATAAAGTTTGTCTAGTAAATAATGTTTTAACATCCAATTTATGAGCAAACAATCCTAACATCTAGTCTAAAATAATAGACCATAAAAAAAATATATATATAATATACAATAAACAAAACACTGACCTAACCTATGTTTAGAGATAATGGAAATTGTATTGAGGTTGCACTAGAATTTTAATGTTTATGTTTTGATTTGAATTTTGAGTTTAACTTAGTTTACTTTTGGGTGATTTTAGTTTGATTGTTTAGGAGATTTTGAAGTATGCTTTTAGTTTTATTTGGTTTAGGTTAAGATTGATTTTAAGGTTTTAAGGAATGAGGGAGAAAATAAGCTTTATTTAAGGCAAGACCCAATTCCATCCAAATCCTAATAAGGTGAAAATTTTATGAAAGGATGAACATTAACCATAAAGGTGTAAACTAAGTAGTTTTTTTTTATTAATCATATTCTAGATATGTACATTTCTACAAGTTTACATTATATAGGTACATGTTATTATCAAATAAGAGACATGAGGTAGGAAATTCCATTAGAGTAGCCTAAGATCTCAGCTTTTATATACTTGATGGTTACACATTATAGAAATTAATTTTGAAATTAGATGTATTATATTTGTTGAAGTGGTTTAATTAATTTTGTTTGAAGAAATTAAGGTTTCGTTAATAATTAATTCATTTCAAGATGGTTGATTCGATTAATGTTGAATTAATAATTAATTAAATAATATAATTAATGATTGATCTTAATTGCAGTTTTATCAATCATGAACTAAATTCACTATATTTAACTTAATTAAGTGTTTAAGTGATTATTTTAAGTGATTTTATTCAATTAAAGATCAATTAATGCTTAATTAAGTTAGTTATACTCTACTTAACTAAAATTTAATTAAAATTAATTTTTTAAGTTACTTATGGCTTAATTAAGTTCATTACACTTTAAGTGATTTAAGTTGATCAACTAAATTAACTAGAACTTAATTAATATTTGGTTTCATTTAATGAGATTAACATAATTAGGTTTCAATTAGTGAATAATTAGGTTTATTAAGATTAATTTGTTTAAGTTGCTAATTAAGTTAGATTTGTGTATTTTTAATTTAGGATTCACTTAGTAATTACTTAAATTTAATTCTTTTTATAATTTTTGGGCAAATATTCACATTATTTAAAAGTTATTAAATTTTTTTGACATTTATTTAATGAATTAGTTAGTTTAGGTTAATAAAAGTTTGGGTCTTATGATTTTGTATTCTAATTGGTTAAATTAATAAATTTAAACTTTTTCTCTTAAAAATATTCCAAATTAATTAATATATATTTTTTAATTTTGTAAATTTATAATTAATTAATTTTTTAAATTATTTTGTGCTGGTTATAAATCAATAACTTTTGATCCAATGACCTAAATACCTTGAAAATTTTGTGAGAAGTGACATTGATATGATGAACCTACTATATAAATTTCAAGTTAATTAAGCATGTAGTAAGATAATAATTAAGAACTTATTATTTTTTATATTTTAAATTAATCCTAAAATATATAACAAAGTTCAGAGTTTTCAATTTTGTTGGATTCCTTTCAAGATATTGAATTTAGTGAGAGGTCATTTGCAATTTTTGACTTACTAATTAATTTGTTATGATATTTTAAATATGAGCTTAATTGATTCAATTAGTTGAATTTTTAATTCTTTTAAAACCTTAATTAAGATATTTTTATGATTTAATTGAATCCAAAAGGTCTAATTAATTTCTTAAAGCCTTTAGTATTAGCAAATATGTTTTAAATCATTTTGGTGTTTTAATAATTTGATAATTTAATACTAATTACTTTATTTAATCTACACTAAAAGTGCCTAAAAGTTCATAAATTTTGATCCAAGGTTTGATTGGAACTTTTATGGTAAGCAAAAAAGTTACAATAAATTTCTACATAAAAATTTTTATTCAATTTTTGATAATTTTAAAATTAATCCCAAAATATATAATAAAATGTATGGATTTCAGTTTTGTTGGAATCCTAGTTAAAATATAATTCTAGATAGCAGTTATTTATATTTTTTGGCTAAGTGATTGATTTATTGTGCAATTTTCATATTTTGATTGAATTAAATCATTTAATTAAAATGTAACTCTTTAATAAGCCCTTATTTTGGTGATTTTGAAATTTAATCAAATTCACTAGCCCTAGTTAATTTTAGTAGTGTCTCTCATGTTAATTAAGTTGTTTTATAATATTTTGGTGTGTTCCCACAACTTCTTTAATATTACTTTAATTGTTTTTCTTACTTACTTTAATATTCTTCAAAAAATTAGAACTCTTGACTGAAATGTTTGATAAAATTGAAATTTTCAAAACTATTAGATTTTATCCTTATGTTTTCATCCTAAAATTTTTAATTTAATTATTTTTTCATATTTTGAGAGCAATTAAGGAATTATCTTTTTAATAATTTTTAAATTAATCCCAAAAATATTTTATAAAATTTAAAGTTTTTTAATTTTGTTGAATTTTTGTCCAAAATATACATCTAAAGAGGGGTTATTTATATTTTTGGCTTAGTGTTTGCTTTATAAAAAATATTTTGAAGTTCAACTTGATTTAATTAATTAATTAAGATTTAATTAGGCCCTAAGTTAATGATTTTGAGATTTTAAATGATTCTAAGTGTTTTAATATTTCTTCTAAATTCTTTGTTGTTAATTAGAGTCTTTTAAACTATTTTTAATGAATTTTCATAACTTTTTCATTAAAAAATTGATCAAAATCAACCAATAAACTTTAGGATTAATAATTCTTAATCTAGAAGCCTATTTAACTTAAAATTTATATGGTATGTAGGGATTATCTTGTTTCAATTGTGAAAATTTTAGCTTGATTAGATTAGTGTTTTTTATTAACTAAAAAAATTTAATATCTAATCAAACTTAAATTGATCTCAAAATACTCAACAAAATTTTGGGATTTTGGATTAATTGGATTCTGCTTAAAAGGATGAATCAATGAAGGGCTTGATTATAATTTTAATTATTATATTTTTTTAAGCTTTAAGTGTTTCACATTTATTTTAAATCCCAAAATGGCATATTTACTTACTTAAATCAGTCAGTACTGATTAGGCCATGCTTTATGCATGTCAAAGTGCTATTAGGCCATGCAGATTTGACATGGCTTTTGAGAGGGAAACATCTAGATTAAGACCATTAGATTTAGATTAGACAGTTATGATTAATTGGGTCAATCTAAATCGGATTTAATCACATAAGCATTGATTTATCTTGGTCATTCGTCTTAATTAAGAGGAACAGATGGTTGTTGAACACCTTCTCCAATGTCGGTCAACCAAAGGCAAGGCAGAAGGGATTTTCATCGGTGAATCAAAGGCAGGGCAGAATGGATTTTCATCCCTAGTCCACCACAAAATCCTAATTTTCTAACAAAAATGATAGAAATTGAGCATTTTCTCATCATAGAGCTTAAAGAATTATAGAAGCAATCGATTCCCATAATTTTCTAATAAGGATGCACAATTTTACGACATCAAACATCAAGGCCTAAAATTGAACTATGGATTTAGGAAATTACCTCACTTAAGCTCATGTTTAGTAGGATTTAGTTTTAAAATTGATCCTTATTTTGAGACAAAGGTTTTGCATGGTTCTCCTCCATCGCTTGTTGCTCTTCAATTGCCCCAACCACTAAGAGCCACTAGGGTTCATCAATGTTTGGTCATTTTTGGTGTTTTTGTGAGTAAGAAGGGAGGGTAAAAGTTGGGTTGTGCTCCTTGGGTGGTGAGAATTTTCATAACTTTTTTCATGAATTTTCATTACTTTTTCATTAAAAAAATTTATCAAAATCAACCAATAAACTTTAGGATTAATAATTCTTAATCTTGAAGCCTATTTAACTTAAAATTTATATGGTATGTAGGGATTATCTTCAGTTTCAATTATTGAAAATTTTAGCTTGATTAGATTAGAGTTTTTTTTTTTTTTAGTAACTAAAAAAATTTAATATTTAATCAAACTTAAATTGATCTCAAAATACTCAACAAAATTTTGGGATTTTGGATTCATTGGATTCACTTGGATGAATCAATGAAGGGCTTGATTATAATTTTAATTATTATATTTTTTAACCTTTAGGTGTTTCACATTTATTTTAAATCCCAAAATGGCATATTTACTTACTCAGTGTCGATTAGGCCATGCTATGCAAGTGCTATTAGGCTATGATTTGACATGGCTTTTGAGTGGGAAACATCTAGATTAAGACCATTAGATTTATATTAGAGCTATGATTAATTTGGTCAATCTAAAAAATCTCATAAGCATGGATTTATCTTGGTCATTCATCTTAATTAAGAGGAACAGATGGTTGATGAACACCTTCTCCAATGTCGGTGAACCAAAGGCAAGGTAGAAGGGATTTTCATCGGTGAATCAAAGGCAGGGCAGAATGGATTTTCATCCCTAATCCACCACAAAATCCTAATTTTCTAACAAAAATGCTAGAAATTGAGGTTTTTCTCATCATAGAGCTTAAAGAATCATAGAAGCAATGGATTCCCATAATTTTCTAATAAGGATGCACAGTTTTACGTCATCAAACATCAAGGCCTGAAATTGAACTATGGATTTAGGAAATTACCTCACATAAGCTCATGTTTAGTAAGATTTTAGTTTTAAAATTGATCCTTATTTTGAGACAAAGGTTTTGCATGGTTCTCCTCCATCATTTGCTCTTCAATTGCCCCAACCACTAAGAGCCACTAGGGTTCATCGGTGTTTGGTCATTTTTGGTGTTTTTGTGAGTAAGAAGGGAGGGTAAAAGTTGGGTTGTGCTCCTTGGGTGGTGAGAAAGGTGGCCCCCCCTCCCTTTTTTTCTTCTTATGCTTGGCAAAAAAACACAATAATGGTCATGTGGAGGTGTTATCCATGAAAAAATGGCAATTCCCACTTTATGTATTAAGTATGCCATTGCATGAGAATATTTTTAAGTCAAATAAGTTGGTGTATGAAGGAGATGGGAAAGATCATGGATTTTGGCATTTTCTTTGATTTTTCTTCTTTTCATTTTCCTCTTTTGTTTACTTTGATCAATGTAATTAGGTTAACACATTGGCCCAAATCTTCATAAAATTTTATAATATTTGGGAGGGGTTTTAATTTGATTCAAATGGGTTTGGACCCAACTGGACCCAAATTAACCCAACTTGACCAATTTCAATTAGGTTGGTCAAAAATTTTGTTTCTCAATTGAAGTTTAGATTATATTTTAATTATATTTAATAAGTTGCTTAGAGTGATTGGATTTGTTTAATTGCAATTGAATTGGGTTAAATTTTAAATTTTTTCTCAAAGTGACCTATTGTGCATAAATGGGTCAAATTGTCTTCAATTGGGTTCATGGATTGAATTGGTCAAATTGGAGCCAATGAAGAGTTGGATTATGTTGAATTATATGTATAAAATGAGTTAAAGTGTTTAATTTGATTTAATTTTATTTTAATTTGAATTTGACTCAATAGGGTTTATTTGGACCTACTAAAATTAAGTGGTCCAATTAGCCAATTTAAGTCACCCTTGAAATCAATTTTTGTTTGACTAAATTAGTAAAATGATTTTGAGCATTTGGTAGGGATCAATTTTGTTTAATTTTGATTATATTTGGTTGTGTATTTTTTAGTCCCATAAAGGTCCATATAGATCAAATTACCTGATTAGCTACTTTAAGCACAATTGAATTCTAGTTGAATTTAATTAAGTTTGAATACTAATCCTAGGCTTTTAGATTAATTCAAATTGACCTAATTTCTACTTAATTTGATTGGGTTTGAATTTGGATTAAATTAAGTTTAAATGGATTGGTTAAGCAACCCAAATAACCTAATTAGGAATCATTTGGATTTAGACTTTGTTTCATAAGTGTTTTTTCTTCATTCTTATTCCATTCTATTAAATTTGGAAGTGTCTAAATTCAATTAGCTTAATTAAGCTAGAATAAGTCCTAGTGGGGCATACTAACTTAACTTGGGTCTAATCTTAGGGTTAGGATTTTACTTTAGTTTTATATTTGCATTTTAAATCTCACTTCCTTTGATTCTGAGTTTTCTTTATTTTAGTTTTAAACTTTTTTTTTCTTGAGCACTAAGTTTCCTAAGTGTCTAAGTGAGAAGATCCTTAGTGTAGGATTAGAATCCTAAGTGCTTAGGGGATGTATGTTAGCCTCATTCAAGAATGAGGTCAATAGATAACATAGATGTAAAAGCCCAACTGAAAAGGATAACTAAAATAATTGTCCAAATAAAATCTTGAAAAGAAGAATATCTTTACTAAGAGTGCTAGTATAGAGAGTAATGTTGAAAAATATTTAAGAGAGAGAGAGAGAGAGAGAGAGAGAGAGATTATAATTATACATATCAATTTGAATGTTCTTGGCATAGCTACTACGAGATGTCACATTTGCTCTATCTATAGAGGTTGGGCAAGTAGGTGATGTTGAGTACTGAGTCCTTTAGAAGTAGTCACTTGTGTTAGATGAGTGGGGATTTTACCTCTTTATCCACACTTACTATGATAATGTTGGCTAATAAATCAACTGATGCCAACTACTTCATAGTGTTCCATGGCATGTATAAAATATAAAGTTTAGTGAGTTTGATAGAACATTTGAGAAGTCATTTATCAACCTCACATCTTCCTTGTTGACTTTATGGTATAAAACAAATAGTCAATATGCTTTAGGATTTAAAATAAAGGAGGCATAGATAAAAGTGACTTTAGTTATCTAAATTTATTCTCACTCTCTTTAGTCCAACAAAAGAAAATTTCTTATGTTTTTGTCATGTTTAAAAACTAACATACATTTATCTTTTGATTTTGATATAAAGTCAATCTAGCTATTTGGTTAATCAAACTCTCTATATATTTTATGTTTTTAGGATACTACATCTCTAAATTTACTTTGAAGTTATCTACTTCGTTTTATTGCCCTTAAGAGTAATAAGAAATCAAGAAATTTATAGATCGTGCATTAAAAGTACACTTAAATGGATTAAGTTTCATGTTATATTATTTGAGAATGGTGAATCTATCATTCTAAAATTATTAAAAAGTGGTCAATATGAGATGACATTTTAAGTCATGAAGGAGTCAATTATGTTGAAATTGGTCATAGTAGTGAATTATTTTTATATGTCCCCAAGTAGATTGGTAGCAATCATTCCCTCAATTTTTTTTCTTAGTAGCTTAAAGAGGACGTTAATTGGTTAGGAAAGCAACTTTCTTTTATTTCATTAAAAATATTTTAAAGATAATATATGTATCAATTATAATACTACTAATTTAGAAGCTTGCAATCAATTTTGTGATGATTATAATGTTATTGTATGGATTAGTAATTGTTGGCTTGACTACTTTAATAATGGTAAGTAGTATCATCTCAATTGCTAAAACTTTTGATGTATTGGCCAAATTCACCTTTCTCGACTAAAGTCATTTGAGATGTGCTTAACGAGAAGCTTATGGTCTTGCTACATTTTGGTATCCACTCTAGTAATACAAATTGTCTAATTGGGACTAACTCAATCTTTGATTCGTTAAGGCTTCTTTTTAAGTTGTTCTATAATATTTGTAAGAATGAAATGTTTTAGATCACTATCTTTGATTAACTCCTCCACAAGACTTTGAAGATGTTGATAGACTTATATATCTACAATCATTGTGATTGACTAATATTTAGATTAATCTCTAAGATGAGCTGTTGCCATTATTGGCTTTAACTATTTGAAATACTCTTTATTTTTAATCATCTTTATAAGCTCAACCATAAATGCCCTAGATAGAGTGTAAGTAGGATAGTGACAAATTATAATTAGTAACATCTCCATCTAACATTTATTAAAGAGATTGACTTCTTGAACTTATTACTCAAAATGATGAGTTTATTGAGGCAAGTAAATTCTTCTAATTCCTTTTGTGCTTCTTCTCAATCGCGTTAGATTTCTCAAGTAACCTTATTGGTTTCTAAGAAATCAATGATACTTAACTGTATTTTTTTTGCACTATTTGAAATCAAATGTTTAATT